>SJYC01046142.1:0-16279 GCA_006408675.1 Madoqua kirkii
CACTCCAGTATCCTTGCCTGAGAAACCCCATGGACAGAGGAGCTTGGCAGGCTACAGTCCATGGTGTCCTAAGAGGAGCAAAGATTAGTTGGCAGGAGGGCCCATGGGGAAGGAAGAGGTACAGGCTGGGTGGGGGTTTGGGCAAACAGACCCTCTGGGCACAGGAGGAAATTAAGGCAGTCTGTTTGGAATACAGTTTTGCAGCATGTATCAAAAATGCAATTCCCCTTCTCGAATCTAGTAATTCCCCTTCTAAGTCTCCATCCTACCAGAATGCTCTCACCACCCACCAAGACATACCCAAGCATCTGTGACCTCAACAGGCTGGAAACAGATGGAAGGTCCCTCCGTGCAGAAGTGGTTGAATCCATCACAGAAATCACTCCTCTGAAATCCTCTGCAGCACTTCACAAGACGGGGTGGGTGGTATGTTCTGACATGAAAAGAAGATCCTCAAAATATTGCTGAGGGGAAAAAAAGCAAGAGCAATATATTTAATATAATCACACGAGTGCTGGAAGAAAAACCAAGACGTGAATGTGTAAATGGGTATTGATATAAATGCAGAGAGAAAGATCTGGAAGAATGGATCCTCTGGGGCTGAGAGCAGGCTGGGACAGGGTGTTGGCAAACACTTTCCCTTGAAGCCCTCCATACTATCCCTGTACTGTATGAATTTCTTACTGTGAAGACGGATTCATATTTTCCTGCGTCATTTTTAAAACAAACTAAATTGCCAAAGAGAAAACAAAGCAAGAAGTGGGAGCATGGCTGGTGCCTGCTTCTTTTTCTCCATTTTTCCTCACTTAGAATGTGCTGTGTGGAACTTTTTTTTGCCTTAGTTACTGTCTGTCCCCCCAGGAGAATGTCAGCCTCATGCAGGCTGGAACTTCTGCCTAGGATAAATGCAGGTATATATCAGGTACTTAAATAATATTTGATGAATGAATGAATGGTCTCTCTATTCAATCTTCAATGGAACTGAAACCAAGAAACCCAGCCACATACCCAGCGGTGATGTGGACTAAACAAGGTCCCTTCTGAAAATAGCTTTCTCTCTTCATCCTCCCTTTTTCCATTCCCCAGACTCCAAGACCCAGTGCAGATGCTCCTTCCAGAAGCCTTTTCCTCTAATCCAATGATTTATTCCACAATCAGTCACTGAGCATCAGCTCCAGGCCAGGCCCTGAGCTGAGTGTTGGGTATACAGCCGTTGGCCTGGAACACAAAGAGCCCTCCTGGGTCACCCAGCACAGAGCAGGAGGTAACAGCCCAGCACCCCCAAGACACACATCCTGGTGCAGCTACTCATTTATCCTTACGGGATAATTCTAGTGAAAAGACAAAAGTCCATTTCTCCATAATAACAAGTCCCAAGCTAAAAAGCTAGCTGCTAATGCTGGGGTGGAAACGAAGACCAAGAAGCAGTTTAAGAAAGCAAAGCATGGGGTAAGTCAACAGGCACAAAGTTACATGAATCTAGGCAGGAAGCAGTGCTGAGTCCACCCTTGCTTCAAGTGAAAACAGGAAATAGCCAATCGCAAGACTCTTTGGGTGAAGGGCTCCGAAGATGGGGAAACAGCTCATCAAATCAGAAAGAAAACGAGGCAGTTTAAAGTGGCAGAACTTATTTTAGTACCATTATTCAATCATTTGGTGGCTGAGCAGTCACTGAAATGACTCTGTGATATTTCTTTTTTGGGGGGTGGGGGAATGCCTAATGTACTAGAATGTTGTGCTCACATGATGCACCCTTCCTGAAGACAGAGGGTGTGAGAGGGAAGAGGCACAGAACAGATGTTCATAGCAGTGCTGGCTGAAACAACAAAGAACTGGAGAGTGTTTAAATGTCAAGAAAGCAAAAGCCCCTCTAAACCACTGGAGGTTCATCCACTCCATGGAATATATGTAAGCTCTAGAATCAAGGTCTTATAAACTTGTGGCAAGTGTCCTCCTGATAGTATTCTATATGGAGCAAGAAGCAGGAGGCTTTTTTCCTGTCTGGAAAAAAGGCTGTCTGGCTGAAAAAGCAACTTTCAAAACCATACATTCACAAGGACAAATGAGAGCATGGAAAGACCCTTAAAATATGAGAGATTGTAAATGAATTTTGTCCTTTATTTTTTGGCTGATGCTACATTATTGTTTTGCAATTAGAAATGCTGAAATCAAAACAGAGCCAGTTAAAGGCTACTTATAACTCAGATTTAAACACTCATACACAGAACACAGAATGGAAAGTGTCTGACTGGTTCTGAGCTGGGATTTTAGGACCTTGGAGACACAAGGATATGGAGCCAGTGCTTGAGAAACTCAGAGTTGGAGATGGGAAGGGAGATCATCATAACATAGGAGCAAGGCTCTGAGCGAGATGGGCACAAGAAATAACAATGTCAATATTAAGAATAATGATGGGGATGACATCTAACATCCATGTCGTACTGTATTAGTCAGGATAAACTAGCATATGCTGCAGTAACAAACAAGCCCACAATCTCAGTGCCCAAGATCTATTGCTTATTCATGCTTGTTCATTGCAAGATGGCTTGTTCATTGCAGAAGAAAGAGACGCTGCTTATTCTAGTTTGTGAAAGACCTGGGCAAGTGAAGCAGCCTCCATCCATTCAAAAGTTGCCAGTCACTGTGCCAGAGAGAAAGAGTTCTTACACCAGCAGTTGAATACTCTGGCCCAGGAAGTGACACCCATCTTTCCTGCAAAAATTTCATTGGCCAGAGCTGCTTCTGTGCACCCAACTTCAAGGGGACAGGAAGTATAATTCTACCAAGCTTCCACAAGGCAAGGGCCAGAATCTTTACTAAACTATTTTTAACTGCCATCAGTATGATTTCAGGTGCTGTCCAAATGCATTACACGTATTGGCATTTTAAATTCAGATAACAAGCATAAGAGGTAGGGACTATTATCTCCATTATAAAATAGAGGAAAGTGAAGCCCAGCGAGGTGAAGTAATGTACTCAAGGTCACAGTAGACGTGTTCAAACTGGACTTTGAGCCCAGGACCCTAGCTCCAGAACTGGGCCTCTTAGCTACATTACTCTACTGATTGAACTCTAAGGAAGAATAGCTCTTGGGGGCCTGGGGCAGAAGGCGGTCTGGGGGAGTGATGTTTGAGCTGATGATCGAAAAGCCTGACCACTGCCAGCACCCCACAGCCTTGAAGGATGCTCTCACACCATATCACGTATCCAGCTTCTTGCCAAAAGTGCATAACCTGAATAGAATCAGGAGGAAACAATCAGACCCAAATGGAGGGGTGTTCTACAAAGCAGCTGTCCTGAAAGCCTCAGCCTCACTGTTGCGAAAGACAAAATGGGCAGGGAGGGTGGGGGCTGAGGCGCTGTCTGGATTCAGGGAGACACACACATGAATGCAAGCCTTGCTTCTCGGCTGGATATTGTCTATGGACACAGTGAACGTTGAATAGGGACAGTGTTAGATAACACTATGGTGTCAGCGTTAACTTTCCAAATTTGATTATTATACTTGGATATGTAAAGAAAGTGCCTGTATTCAGATATCCCCTGAAATATGGAGTCGTGTGAAGGGTCCTAACACCTGTACTTTCTCTCACAGGAGGCAGCAATAATCTTACGGATGTTGCAGGCAGGGGCACCCCTTCCAGGGCCAGAGAGTGGGCTCTTGTGTACTTGTAAACGAACTGTCCAGGAGACCCATGCGCTGGCCAAGCAAGAGGCTTGATTGGGAAGGCGCGCCAGGCAGAGAGCAGGAGGGTAAGGGAGAGCAGGAGGGCTGCTCTATCAAGCGGCCCCCAGTCTTGGGTCTTACGGTGATGCGATTAGTTTCCGGGGTGTCTCTGGACAATCATTCTGACTCAGCGTCCTTCCTGGAGACACACCCATTGCTCAGCCAGGATAGCTGCCAGCAAGGAGGATTCTGGGAGGCTCGTAGGACGTGTGCGCTGGTGTCTCCTGTCTCCTTTTGAGCTTTCTGGGATTCTTGGGGCTTGTTAGTTCTGTGCTCCTTACCAGGACCTCCGGTTATAAAATAACTCACACAAATGGCTACTGTGGTACCTGGTCAGGGTGGGAGTTTCAATCAGTATTCCTCTAACAAGAATACTATACACCAATAGAAGAGGAGAGAAAGCAAAGGTAGCAACGTGTTAGCAACTGGTAAATACAGGTGGCAGTGAACAGGCCTTCACTGGACATTCCTGCACCTTTATAGAGGCAGGAAACTTGCCCTTCAAAAAAAAAGAACCAGTGCCATCTGCCTTCCATCCTATTCTTGCTCTGTGTGTGTGTGTGCATGTGTGTGCAGTATTCACCATCTGGTTGGTGACACGGGCCCTCCGTACCCACTGGTTGCCCCTTTGAGGACTGACTCGGTCTGTCCCAGTCTGTCTGAGCAGGTGCTGAGGGGTGTGGCCACCAAGCACTGACCTTGTTACCTGTCCTAGTGAAAGGAGGAGTTGCAAAAATCACATGGCCGGGATGGTGGAGAAAGGGGGCCACTGTTGCAAGCAATTGATCCCAAAGTGCGCGAGCCCCTGCGTCTGTCCTTATGTGTGTGTGAAGGAGTGGGCTTGTATGAAGTACACGTACATGAGAACTGCACGTGTTTGTACTGTATGGCAGGCTTCCCACACTCTGAGACCATTCACGCCACCCTTCTTCTTCCCAAACCCCTCTTGGAGACAGAGCCCGTGACTGGTGGCAGCTCTACCTGGAAACTGCTTGCAAAGTCCCTGCCCAGACCCAGCACATAGCCTGGCTGTACAATGATTAACCTCCAGTTACCCTGCTGGTCCTGGTGGCTCAGTGGTGAAGAACCCTCCTGCAATGCAGAAGGCATAGGTTTGATCCCTGGGTCAGGAAGATCCCTTAGAGAAGGAAATGGCTGCCCACTCCAGTATTCTTGCCTGTGAAATCCTGTGGACAGAGGAACCTGGTGGGCTATGCTCCATGGGATCGCAGAAGAATCGGATACAACTTAGCAACTAAACAACAATAACAACAGCCCTGCCTGCAGAATTGGTTCCATAAGTTCTGGGGCCTGAGAAAAACGCAAACACAGGGTCCCTTACCCCAAGATTATTTAAAAAATTTAAGACAGCAACAGCAGAGCATTAAAGCGAGCGTGGAGCCTTGCTAAGCATGGGTCCTGCACAGGTCACACGTTTGTGATACTGGCCCTGCCTGCCAAGCCTCCTCTTCTGATCTGACCCTGGCTATCCCACCAGATAGCCTCTGCTGGGTCCACCTTCATTCATTCATGCAATACACGTTTCTTGAGTGTCCACTACACCCCCAGGGACACTTCTACGTGCTGAGGATACAGCAGTGAACAGACTGGTCCATGCCTTTACAGAGCTTACATTCTAGAGCAAGAGACAAACCAATAAGATAAATAAACATGCCCCACATCAGACACTGAGCGGGGCTATGGTGAGGGCTTCCCAGGTGGCTCAGTGGTAAGGCATCCACCTGCCAAGCAGGAACCATGGGTTCTATCCCTGGGTCAGGAAGATCCCCTGGAGGCGGGCATGGCAACCCACTCCAGTATTTTTGCCTGGAGAATTCCATGGACAGAGGAGCCTGGTGAGCTACAGTCCATGGGGTCGCTTAAAGTCTGACATGAACTAACACACCTTCCTTCCCAAACCCTTGCCTGAGATACGCCTCTGGGAGACCCTTCACTAAGACGGAAGGACCACCGGACTTGGGTGAGAGCAGAAAGTGGTTGGGAAAACCAGGACATCACCCATGGTGAGAAGGGGTCAGACTCTGGTTACACTATGGACAGATTTCAGACAAACGGGCAGTGGGTCTGTAGACTCAAAGCACCTGTCTTCATTCACCCCGCTTGTGTGTCTTGGTGGTGGTGGTTTAGTCGATGAGTTGTGTCCTACTGTTGCCTCCCCGTGGACTGTAGGCCGCCAGGCTCCTCTGTCCATGGGATTCTCCAGGCAAGAACACTAGAGTGGGTTGCCATTTCCTTCTCCAGGGGATCTTCCAGATCCAGGAATCGAACCCTGGTCTCCCGCACTGCAGGCCTGACGCGGGGGTTGGGAGGGTCTCCGCCTCCTGGACCAGGAGGCAGGACGAGGGCCTGGACACAGGCCGTCGGTGCCCAGCCGCCAGTCCGTGTCCTGAGGGGCGGAGGGAATTCTCCAGGCAAGAACACTAGAGTGGGTTGCCATTTCCTTCTCCAGGGGATCTTCCAGATCCAGGAATCGAACCCTGGTCTCCCGCACTGCAGGCCTGACGCGGGGGTTGGGAGGGTCTCTGCCTCCTGGACCAGGAGGCAGGACGAGGGCCTGGACACAGGCCGTCGGTGCCCAGCCGCCAGTCCGTGTCCTGAGGGGCGGAGGGGCTGAGGCTGGGGGAGTTAATGAGGTCCCAGGCTGCAGCGCACCCCGCTGAAAATGACAAACGAACAGCATTAGAGGCCGTTCCCACAATTACTATCAGTTGGCTGTAATATAAATATGCAAATTTCCTGGGCTTGAACTTTAACACCCTCTGTAGAGACCATTCATCTCTTTAAAGTATTAATTTAAGTTGTAAAAGGGCCCATACATCACCGCGTGTCATTTTGAAAACAAATATTAATCAATTTTACCCTCGGAATTGCGGGCGGTGGAGGCGGCCCCCCGTTACTGCGGCACCAGGCGGCGGCGGGGAGAGATTTACATATTCATCCGAGCTTAAGGAAGCCGGCGATAATGCAGGAACAACCCCCGAAACTTGGACTTCCAGACCTTATCTGCGCGCCCCGCCGCCCGGCGCTGCTTGGGCATTCGCGGCACCGCCCCGCCATGCAAATGAGCCCCGAGCTATCTGATAACCTTGAACGCCCGACCGCAAGCACGCGGGGCCGCTCCCGCTTCTCTCCTCCCAGAAACGACAAAGTACTGGGAAAAGGCTGGGTTCGCCCGCCCTCTCCAAGCAGTGGAAGAACTACTCTGGCTTGTGGGGTGCTGGTTAGGACTGGTAAGGGCGCGAAGTTTTCTCTTCCGCCACTCTTAGAACTGGAAACAGCAGAAGGGGCTGTTTCCAGTTCTAAGAAACAGAACTTCGGCACTGCCTTCGGCAGGCAGTGAGGGAGTATCTCAGGGGTGGGCTTCTTCTGGGGACAGAAAAGGACTGCGGAGTCCTGGAGTCCTGGGTTTCAGCATTGATTCTGTGTGTCCATGCTGTATAAATTTGCATGGGTTGATCTGGCGTCTCTGAGCCGCAGTTGCATCATCTGAAAATTGAACCCGGATGGATGCTAAAGATACCGACTCACAGAGCGGCTGTCAAGATTAGAAATTATCTCTCAGAAGCACCTAGCACAGAAATGGATATATAGTCAGCTCTCAAATTGCATTATCAACAAGTATTATTATCCTCAATTATTGTCACCTCCTCTTCAGATTCTGCTTCCTCTTCTCCATCCTTACCTTGGAAATGGGTGTAGAGAGACAGGAGCCTCCTCATCCCCTACTTCCACAGTCTAAGAAAATCTCCGGCCACCTGCCTGAATATCAGCCACTTCTTTACCAAAAATGACAGGGCCCCCACAAAGTCCCTTGAGAATGCCAGGCCTGGTGAAAAGATACCGACCCTCCCTCCCCCAAGGCTCTGACCCACCTCGGCTTCCCCAAGGAGATAGCGCTGTTTCTCCAGGCAACCTCCTGAGGTGGGGGCTTGCGGGCACGTAAGGACCCCAGTTCAGCTCGAGGCTGCCGCTGTTCCCCGGCCCAGCCAGCAGAGGGCACATCACACCTGGACAGGTGTAGGAAAGGGAACTTACGCTTGTCCCCTCTTCCCTTCCCAAGGTGTTCCTTAGTGGCCTGCACACGTGTGTGGGCACCGACTGCATCGCGTGAGTTTACACGCACATTCTGGCACAACGGACATTCAATGTATGATCCATCTCCATATCACACCCCAGAAAATCCCACCTCCCTTCACCCGCCCACCTACAAGGCTGGGACTTAGTGGGTGGAACTCTGCACAGCCCAAGTGTTCTCTAGGGAATGTTATATTGACAGTAAGTATTTTCCACCGCCATCTGGGAATGTTGCTTATCAGCCAACATCAGACATGCTCTGGGGGAGCTGAAGATGCTGGCTCAGGTGAGGAACAGGACAAGCTCCCTACCCTCTTCCTTCTGCAATAGACGCTTGTTGCATCACTTTTAAGCCTGGGCAGGATTCGGGCTCACTCAGGGATACAATGAAACTCCCACCTCACAGGTGTATCTGAACCACTCCAAGCATCTAACACACACGGATGTTGAGTCACACGTAAGCACATGCACATTTACATGCTGAGCCATGTGTGTGCAGGTGTATATTGAACCACACACACACATGTGCATTTGCACATGTATGTGTTGGCCCACATGTAAGCGTGCCCACGTTTGTGTTGAAGGCTTCCCTGATGGCTCAAACAGTAAAGGATTTGCCTGCAATGCAGGAGACCCAGGTTCAATCCCTGGGTCGGGAAGATCCCCTGGAGAAGGAAATGGCAGCCCACTCCAGTGTTCTTGCCTGGAGAATTCCATGGACAGAGGAGCCTGGAACATCCCAGTCCATGGCGTCACCAAGAGGTGCACACGACTAAGACTGAGTCTCAGTCTCACGACTTTCACATGTAAGCCCTGCGTCTGCATGTGCCCGGGTGTGTGTTGAAGCACAGGTAAGTGAGTGGACATGGGCACGCTGGTCTGTGAGAGCAGGTCCAAAGAATGAAAATCAGAGGTGATGACAGGAAAAAGTTAACCACAGTCAGAGCCAAAAAATAAAAAGAAACGACTTTCACATGTAAGCACTGCGTCTGCATGTGCCCGGGTGTGTGTTGAAGCACAGGTAAGTGAGTGGACATGGGCACGCTGGTCTGTGAGAGCAGGTCCAAAGAATGAAAATCAGAGGTGATGACAGGAAAAAGTTAACCACAGTCAGAGCCAAAAAATAAAAAGAAATTCTTGTCCAAAACACTCTACCTTCAAATTTTGAATTCACCACCCATCCATCCCACAAATATTTACTAAGGATCTAGTAAATTTCAGGTAAACATCCACTCAGGATTTCCAAGAGCTGTGTTGTGAGGAGCAGAGCAGGCGGCTGGAGTTTTCATCAAACCTGAGGAGGAGTTCTAGGCTATGAATAAAAGTATGTTTTGATAAAGTCAGGAAATCACAAGCACATCCTTTAACCTCAGCCCTGAAACTTCGAAATTAACATGGTTATCCCCTGTTACTTAATGAAATCTCAGGATTTTGGAAGACAGTGATAATACTGAGGTGGGAAATTCCAGAAAAGAGGTTTTGGGTTTTTGTTTTTGTTTTTTTTTTTAAGGACAACATAGGTTTTTTTGTTTTTGTTTTTCTAAATGCAACATTGAAATAAGTCGTCCTCTGCCAGGAAATCTATCTTCAGACACAAGCCATATTTCCACACAGGCCCAGTGTCCCTTGTCAGTAGATCTCGAAGTGCCTGGAAGTGAATTACCTGATAAGCTGGACAGCAAGGATAGTGACCTTGGACAAGTTACTTATGGAGCTTGACTTCCTCACCTGTAAAACAGGGATAGCATCAGTACCTGTCTCACACATTGCTGTGAGGATAAAACCTGCCTCAAACAGACCCTGGTACGTGACAAGGACTCAACAACATTAATATCAACTGTCACTCATCACCATCATCACACTTAATCAGAACCAGCAGATATTTTATTTTATCAATGGAGTGGGGTTTCTCAATTTATTTTAATTCAGTGCCAACACTAAAAGTTAAAACAGTTGACCTAAAAATTCAGAATTCCAGGGACTTCTCTGGTGGTCCAGTGGTTAAGACTCAATGCTTCCATTGACTGCAGGGGGCACAGGTTCAATCCCTGGTCAGAGAACTAAGGTCCTGCATGCCGCAGCTTGTGCCAAAAAATGAATTCAGAATTTCCAGTTCCTCTGTAAAAATCTAAACCTCTAGGTCTGACAGACTTGCATTCACCCCGGCAATATACAAGCTGCCGGTGACCGAGTTGTGGTGGTGCCCTCCAGCCTGCCACGGTCCCCTCCCAGCCCACGTGCTCATCTCCACTGCTGCCTGGCGCCAGTGTGAACTGGGGTATAAGAGCCCTGACGTCCTGCTCACTTCCCATCTACTGAAGATGGGAAGACCAAGGCCACAGCGGGGCCCCAGCAGGCAAGAGTACCCACCCAATCCCTGGCCAAGAACCCTTTCCACCCTCCCCTCCTAAATTTCCTGGACCACAAAACCAGAGGGAGACTGAAATCTCAGCTCGGATTTTTCCAAGCTCTAAGAGACAGATTCCCTCCATTCCTCAGAATAATGAGATTTCCAAAGATGGATGGGGCCATGAGTTTAGGGTGGAGCTGGGGTTGTTACAGGAGTGTGTGGCTTGTCTGGACTTTAATGTTTTTGCCTGTCTTGCGCATTCTTTTGCATCTAACGTATTACCAATATTAAGGCAAAGTCAATCTATTAGACGATTACACCAGGGAGCCCAGCTGCTACCATGAAGCCAATGGAGTTATGACAGCAGGGCCCGGGAGGAATCAAAGCTGAGTAAAGCCTGTCGCGGCTGCTGACAAATGATGATAAAGTGATCGCTCGTGCCAGCGCTCAATGGAAATTGACAAGGTGAGCCTCCTCACCTAATGAACAGATGCAACCCTTGCTTTCGATGAAATGCACGGCAAGTTTAATCTCTGTGAGCATCAAAAGAAATTTGCTCCCACGTTTAGAAAGGACACAGACACGTGGATGGGAGGCATGGCCTTCGTAGAAGGGACCCCAGTGTGTGATGTCGGGGTAGCAGCAGAGGTGCTGGGGGCTTCCCCACATGCAGTATCTCCTATGCACCTGCCTAAAAATAAGTCTGTTGCCCACCTGTCCTGCTCCCAGAACAGACACTCGGGCTCAGATGGCACCTACGTCACAGGGACCCGAACCATAAGGACAACATAGGTTTTTTTGTTTTTGTTTTTCTAAATGCAACATTGAAATAAGTCGTCCTCTGCCAGGAAATCTATCTTCAGACACAAGCCATATTTCCACACAGGCCCAGTGTCCCTTGTCAGTAGATCTCGAAGTGCCTGGAAGTGAATTACCTGATAAGCTGGACAGCAAGGATAGTGACCTTGGACAAGTTACTTATGGAGCTTGACTTCCTCACCTGTAAAACAGGGATAGCATCAGTACCTGTCTCACACATTGCTGTGA
The DNA here is from genome assembly GCA_006408675.1 of Madoqua kirkii. NCBI lineage: Eukaryota > Metazoa > Chordata > Mammalia > Artiodactyla > Bovidae > Madoqua > Madoqua kirkii. The sequence continues at coordinate 11,220 of SJYC01046142.1, forward strand.
GGATAAAACCTGCCTCAAACAGACCCTGGTACGTGACAAGGACTCAACAACATTAATATCAACTGTCATTCATCACCATCATCACACTTAATCAGAACCAGCAGATATTTTATTTTATCAATGGAGTGGGGTTTCTCAATTTATTTTAATTCAGTGCCAACACTAAAAGTTAAAACAGTTGACCTAAAAATTCAGAATTCCAGGGACTTCTCTGGTGGTCCAGTGGTTAAGACTCAATGCTTCCATTGACTGCAGGGGGCACAGGTTCAATCCCTGGTCAGAGAACTAAGGTCCTGCATGCCGCAGCTTGTGCCAAAAAATGAATTCAGAATTTCCAGTTCCTCTGTAAAAATCTAAACCTCTAGGTCTGACAGACTTGCATTCACCCCGGCAATATACAAGCTGCCGGTGACCGAGTTGTGGTGGTGCCCTCCAGCCTGCCACGGTCCCCTCCCAGCCCACGTGCTCATCTCCACTGCTGCCTGGCGCCAGTGTGAACTGGGGTATAAGAGCCCTGACGTCCTGCTCACTTCCCATCTACTGAAGATGGGAAGACCAAGGCCACAGCGGGGCCCCAGCAGGCAAGAGTACCCACCCAATCCCTGGCCAAGAACCCTTTCCACCCTCCCCTCCTAAATTTCCTGGACCACAAAACCAGAGGGAGACTGAAATCTCAGCTCGGATTTTTCCAAGCTCAAGAGACAGATTCCCTCCATTCCTCAGAATAATGAGATTTCCAAAGATGGATGGGGCCATGAGTTTAGGGTGGAGCTGGGGTTGTTACAGGAGTGTGTGGCTTGTCTGGACTTTAATGTTTTTGCCTGTCTTGCGCATTCTTTTGCATCTAACGTATTACCAATATTAAGGCAAAGTCAATCTATTAGACGATTACACCAGGGAGCCCAGCTGCTACCATGAAGCCAATGGAGTTATGACAGCAGGGCCCGGGAGGAATCAAAGCTGAGTAAAGCCTGTCGCGGCTGCTGACAAATGATGATAAAGTGATCGCTCGTGCCAGCGCTCAATGGAAATTGACAAGGTGAGCCTCCTCACCTAATGAACAGATGCAACCCTTGCTTTCGATGAAATGCACGGCAAGTTTAATCTCTGTGAGCATCAAAAGAAATTTGCTCCCACGTTTAGAAAGGACACAGACACGTGGATGGGAGGCATGGCCTTCGTAGAAGGGACCCCAGTGTGTGATGTCGGGGTAGCAGCAGAGGTGCTGGGGGCTTCCCCACATGCAGTATCTCCTATGCACCTGCCTAAAAATAAGTCTGTTGCCCACCTGTCCTGCTCCCAGAACAGACACTCGGGCTCAGATGGCACCTACGTCACAGGGACCCGAACCACTCAGAGAGCGATTGTCTCCATGACTCCTATTAAATGTACTCAGTTCTGGATTCTTATAAAGTAATGTCAGTTACAGAACAATACCAGCCTGCCAGACAAGACACATTAGAGGAACAAGGCGGATGGTGAGGGGGTGGGGGGAGACACCCCCCACCACCAACCCTCGGAATACAATGCACCAGCTGCACATTAATAAATATGTAATGTTTGATTAGAAATATGTATAGTATTTTTCCCTCCCCAAATGCCGGTTCGCCCTCAGGCGGAAGACGGGATCTGGCCCACACTGACGGGTTTCTTTCTTGCTTGCTTTGAAAATACAAACTCAAATGTTTTCCTGTCCCAGCTGTTTCCCATTGTTGCTGTTATCAGCTTGAAGGATGAACAGTGGAACGAAAAAAACAGGCTTGCATTTCAAATGTGCCAGTCAGTCACTCCATTGTTCAAAGAAGAAAGCTTAATTGTCTGTGCTGGCAAACTTATTTTTGGTGAATGTCCAGGTTTTAAGAAAAGCTATTCAGCTGTGCAATTTGTTTAATACATGCAGAGAAAAGCATATAAAATCACACGTTTTCTGGAAAAAAATGAAATATGGGGAAAAGAGGAATTTGGGGGAAAGAACAAGTCATACATTGAAGTTTTCCAACTTGCTTGCACTGGGCACAGTTCTGTTCTTCTTCTAGGGAAGTCTTAGCTGACCTAAACCCCACCTTCCCCGCCAATTACACAAACTTCTGTTTGAACACTTTCTGCTTTCTAGGCGTGAATGAGGTACAGACACAGCCCGCAAGGCTCCTGACTCATCTAGAAAGTTGATCCTAGAGCCCTCTCCAGATAAAACTACGGTGAGAAAAGATTTCTATGGATAAGGTTGCATGCGTGCATGCCAAGTCACTTCAGTTGTGTCCAACTCTTTGAGACCCTATGGACTGTAGCCTGCCAGGCTCTTCTGTGCATGGGGAGTCTCTAGGCAAGAATACTGGAGCGAGTTGCCATGCCCTCCTTCAAGGCATGTTCCCAACTGAGGGATCAAACCTGTGTCTCCTGTAGCTCCTGCCCTGCAGGCAGATTGTTTACCACTGAGCCACCAGGGAAGCCCATGGATAAGGCCACTTATGCCCAAAGCAGATGAAGCCCTACCACTACAGCTCAGCCAGATCCTGTCCAGCGGGCACACAGGCACCCTCCTAGGGGCTGGAAGAATCTACAGTTGCCTGTGGAGAGAACCCACCCTGTCTCAAACAGAAATGCCATTTACAATCAGCATGGCCTTCTGCTTGGGTGGAAATTTCTCAGCTTATCTTCCAAAGGAGCCTAGCCCTGAGAGGATTTCACATTAAAGATGGATACCAGGGATAGGAGAGTGATTAGAGCATCAGAATCAGCATCCCTTCCAGACCCAGTGTCTAAGAAACTGCTTCAAAGGTGTAGATGACTGATGTGTGAATGGAGGATGGAAGAGTTGGACATGATGGGGTTGAGGGGATACCAAGGAATTGGGGGAAAGGGCCTCGAAGTAGGCAGAAATAAGAGTCAGTGTCACAGTTTAACCAGAGGGTGGCATTATTACCCATCTCAATCCTTCTCTTCCCAAATTTGACCTCAGCAAGGTAGACCTCTAGAAAGGTATGTGCCAAACCAGAAGAGGTAATAGATGCAGGTTCAGTCCTTGAGTGTGGAAGATTCCCTGGAGGAGGGCATGGCAGCCCACTAGAGGAGCCTGGTGGGCTACATTTCATGGGTCACAAAGAGCTGGACATGACTGAAGCAACTTAGCACACTTGCATAGTATAGACATAAGTATCATTACAGCCCAATTCAGTACAATGGCCCCGGAGTTTCTGAACAGGCCATTTTCATGGCCAGTGTCACTCACAGCCACCCCATGAGGTCAGTGTGACCATGGCCTCCGGAGAAAAAGAAGGGCTCCAGGGGGAGGCAGTGTTCCCAGGGTCTCACAGCTTACAAGAAGTCACAGGAGGATTTGAACCCAGATCTTCTGGGTCCTGGACCTCCTGGGTCTGTGAAGAAAATCACAGGTGGAAAAGATTAACCAGATGCCACCCAAGTTCTCCTGACCTGCCTCTTGAGAAATCTGTATGCAGGTCAGGAAGCAACAGTTAGAACTGGACATGGAACAACAGACTGGTTCCAAATAGGAAAAGAAGTAATCAAAGCTGTATACTGTCACCCTGCTTATTTAACTTCTATGCAGAGTACATCACAAGAAACGCTGGGCTGGAAGAAGCACAAGCTGGAATCAAGATTGCCGGGAGAAATATCAATAACCTCAGATATGCAGATGACACCACCCTTATGGCAGAAAGTGAAGAACTAAAGAGCCTCTTGATGAAAGTGAAAGAGGAGAGTGAAAAAGTTGGCCTAAAGCTCAATATTCAGAAAACGAAGATCATGGCATCTGGTCCCATCACTTCATGGCAAATAGATGGGGAAACAATAAAACAGTGGCAGACTTTATTTTGGGGGCTCCAAAATCACTGCAGATGGTGACTGCAGCCATGAAATTAAAAGACGCTTGCTCCTTGGAAGGAAATTTATGACCAACCTAGACAGCATATTAAAAAGCAGAGACATTACTTTGTCAACAAAGGTCCATCTAATCAAGGCTATGGTTTTTCCAGTAGTCATGTATGGATGTGAGAGTTGGACCATAAAGAAAGCTGAGTGCTGAAGAATTGATGCTTTTGAACTGTGGTGTTGGAGAACACTCTTGGGAGCCCCTTGGACTGCAAGGAGATCCAGTCAGTTCATCCTAAAGGAGATCAGTCCTGGGTATTCATTGGAAGGACTGATGTTGAAGCTGAAACTCCAATACTTTGGCCACCTGATGCGAAGAGCTGACTCATTTGAAAAGACCCTGATGCTGGGAAAGATTGAGGGCAGGAGGAAAAGGGAACAACAGAGGATGAGATGGTTGGATGGCATCACTGACTCAGCAGACATGAGTCTGGGAAAACTCTGGGAGTTGGTGATGGACAGGGAGTCCTGGAATGCTGCAGTTCATGGAGTCACAAAGAGTAGGACATGACTGAGTAACTGAACTGAACTGAACCCAAGTTCTCCAGCTTCCAAAGCAGCACCCTCTTCAAAGTGGCTAAGGACTGGCTGGGGGCAGTGCCTGTGGGCTGCCCCTCTGATTCAAGAGCTGGCTTCCAGCACAACCCAGGAAGCCTATTCCCTGTATGGCTCCCTCTTATGCTCCCTATAGTAATGATTTCATTTCTCTCCAGAAACCCTTGTCTCCTCTCTGCAACCATCTCTCTCTCCCCATGATACCCTCACATCCTGGCTCTCACAAAATACAGAAGGAATCAGCGAGAATGCGGCTCCTCTTCTACCATCAAACCTGCAGGCACACCTACACCTCTGCCTGCCCTTGAGCCATGCTGCCTGTCTGAAATCAACCCTGACCTTTGAGTTCAGCCCCTCAAGGTGCCCAGGGGACTGCACTGCGCCAGTCATCACTGCTTCCCTGCATCTTCCCCTTTCCCTGCTCTGTTGGCCTCTGTGCCACCATGAAAGCGTATCTCAGGGTCTCCTGACTTAAGAAAAATGAGCACGATCCAGGAGACACATTAAGCTTTTCTCTCTCCCTGCCCTCCTGCCTCTAATCCCTGAAAAGTCATATTTTAGAAAGATGGTAACGATAACCCTGTATGCGAGACAGCAAAAGAGACATAGATGTA
>SJYC01046145.1:0-35315 GCA_006408675.1 Madoqua kirkii
TTGCCAGGAGAAATATCAATAACCTCAGATATGCAGATGACACCACCCTTATGGCAGAAAGTGAAAAGGAACTAAACAGCCTCCTGATGAAAGTGAAAGAGGAGAGCGAAAAAGTTGGCTTAAAGCTCAACATTCAGAAAACAAAGATCATGGCATCCAGTCCCATCACTTCATGGGAAATAGATGGGGAAACAGTGGAAACAGTGTCAGACTTTATTTTTTGGGGCTCCAAAATCACTGCAGATGGTGACTGCAGCCATGAAAATAACAGATGCTTACTCCTTGGAAGAAAAGTTATGACCAACCTAGATAGCATATTCAAAAGCAGAGACATTACTTTGCCGTCTAAGGTCCGTCAAGTCAAGGCTGTGGTTTTTCCTGTGGTCATGTATGGATGTGAGAGTTGGACTGTGAAGAAGGCTGAGTGCCGAAGAGTTGATGCTTTTGAACTGTGGTGTTGGAGAAGACTCTTGAGAGTCCCTTGGACTGCAAGGAGATCCAACCAGTCCATTGTGAAAGAGATCAGCCCTGGGATTTCTTTGGAAGGAATGATGCTGAAGCTGAAACTCCAGTCCTTTGGCCACCTCATGTGAAGAGTTGACTGATTGGAAAAGACTCTGATGCTGGGAGGGATTGGGGGCAGGAGGAGAAGGGGACGACAGAGGATGAGATGGCTGGATGGCATCACTGATTCGATGGATGTGAGTCTGAGTGACCTCCAGGCGATGGTGATGAACAGGGAAGCCTGGCACACTGCAGTTCATGGGGTCGCAAAGAGTCGGACACGACTGAGCAACTGAACTGAACTGAACTGGGTTACATTTGTTTTTTAATGGTTTTTGATGATAAAAACTCATAGTCATTTTAAGAGTCTGTGATCAAGGATAAGGTTGCATGAGAGCATGAGAAATTATTCCCAGGTCTCAATCTTCCATGGCAGAGGGGGAAGTTTTGGGCAAGCATGACGAGTTCAGGCCCCAGAGTGAGACCAGGGTTCAAATCCCAGCTCTGACACTTATGAGCTGTGCAGCTTCTGGCAGGGGATTAACCTCTCTGTGCCTTAGGTAAAATACCCCAAGACTGGGATGATTGTGCTACATGATGTTTCCTAATCCTCAATTTTGTGAGGATCAATTATAACAGGGTCTGGGAAGCATTCAGCATGTTGCTTGACACCAGTAAAGCAGGCAGTAACCATCAGCTGTGGTTGCCATTGGCACAATGTGGGATGCTTGGCGGGGGGCGGGGTTGGGGTTCCTGTGCACTCACCCCCCGCCACACCATCAGTCCAGGTCGTCAACATTAGTGGGCAGAGAGCTGACCACATGCAGTGGGAGGGGAAAGGCCTGGCAGAGATGGAAGGGTCAGAGGCAGGAGACCTGACTTCCAGTGTAGCCCACCTCCAGCTCTGCTGCTGGGGACAAGCTGTGTTGCCCGTCTAGGCCTGAGTTTTCTCATCTTTGGAGAAGGGCCTCGTGAAGCTGTCCTGCCTTTCTCAGTGGTAGATACCCAACAGCTTCGGAAACTGCTGAGTTCAGGGGACCTGATGAGGTTGCATGCAGTTGAATCTCCAAGCTGTCTTCCCAGGCAAGGATCCAATCGATGCTTTTCCTAACCTGGGCACCTTAGCCTTTTCAAGGCAGTCCTCTTTCAAGCTTCAGCAGGCTTGAAAGACCCCAGTCTGCCTGCCTCCTCTGCCCTGCCCCCAGGGTGCCAAGCAGCAGCTAAAGTGCAAGATCTCCATTGCCCACACTGAATTCACTTGACCTGCCTGGCCGGGTGACAGAGGCAGGGCTGCCTTCCAGGCCCTTCCCCTGAGTGCTGCATGGCTGCAAACCCATTTCATAGCCCTGGAAACTGAGGCCAGAGTGAACTGCCCGCATCAGCATGATGAATACATTTCCAACCAAGGACCTGCCGCAGGTCTAGACCTTCCCGCTGTCATCGTTCTGGGCTTGGAAAGTAGCAGGAGGCCATTGGAATAAACCATCACTTTCCTCCATATCTGTTCCTGCCCTGATCTCGTTCCCTCAGGAGTTAGTCTAGAGCATCTACCCAGCCCGCTCCAGGAGTCCAAACCCTTCTTCAAGGCTCTCCACACTCCCTCCTGACCAGATGAAAATTCCAGCAAGGACCCTGGATTCTCTTGGACTTGAGTTTGAATTCTGGCTCCGTATTGCTTAGCTGAGACACCTTCGGTGAATTACCTCTTTGTGAAACAGAAGTACCGCTGCCCACCTTGTAGGAATATCCCCAAAACTAGCTGGATGTATATAAAGCACTTGGCTTTGGTAAGCGCTCAGAAAGTGGTAGACAGTACTCTCCTCTCCTTCCAGCAGAACTTACAGGCTAGTACAACCTCGTCCTGCATCATCCATCCCTCTGTTCATTCAGCAAGTCCTCCTGGAGTTTCTGTTCTGGGTCAGAATCTGGGAACCCACTGCAAAACAATATGATGGTTCCCACAGAGTTTGCAAGGAGTCAGCTACCATCAGAGTGTCACGTGATATAAAATGACAGCTGGGGCAGGTACCTTGTTGTCCCAAGAACCCATACTTGGGGGACTTGGTGGAGCCTAGTGGCAGGGGGCACGGATCAAGTGAAGTCTCCCCGGAGCCAGTGATGCTTAAGTGAAACCTGAGGGTTGAGTAGGTGAAGAGCAAGCCAAGGGCCAGCCTCCCAGCTCCTGGAGGAAGTCCAAGGGCCTGAGAGAGGGAGCTGGAGGGGCCCAGGGGCCAGTGAGCCAGGTGAATTCCCAGAATGGGTGACTGAGGGAGCTGGAGAGCCCTGTGCTCATGCTGGGGGAAGGAAAGCCGTGAGGTGGTGAGTCGCCGCTTACCGTCCAGAACATTCTACCCCTGTCCACCCCAGCTGCCAGAGGGCCGTCCCCCTGCTCCCTATTCATTACCTGACATAACTAATTGCCTGGTGACATTTCCCATACTATAGACAAGTGTGAATTATGGGCCCAGCTGTTACCCTGCTCGTCACCGAGAATCGGTTGATAAATATGTTTATTCGAGGTCAGCCCGGCCTCATCCATTAGAAATATTGTTTTTCTAAACATTACATTGATTTAATTTAACTCTAATCAATTTAAAATGGTTCTGACAATTAACAAAAGCTTCAAATATGACCTTAAAGTAATAGGATTCATTAGCTATGTTTAGGATTAAACTTACCCTAATAGAGCAATTTTTCTTCCGAGGGTATTTGGTGAGCGACTAGTGGTCAGTCAAAATGAAATCAATTATTATAAATTATACAGTTAAACTTGATTATGTATCCCCTGCTAATTTGTATAAATAAGGGTCTCTGACAATGGGAGTAATTTATTAATAACTATCTCTACCCCAACCCGGTATCACACTTCATGTAACAGCTGCCGGGGCATCTGTAAGCCATGAAGTATTATTTTCCAGGGCTGCTCTCGATGTATGCTAATTAAACCCATAATTAATTGGAACAGTTATAGTTAAGACACATGCTGGCGCCCTTTGCCCTACTATTCATGACAGTCAACTCATTCAAAAAGCAATCTGATCAAAAATTCATATGCTAGCTCAGGCACCCCAAAAGGAAGGCAATCTTCCTACAAAGGGTGCTTGTGATATGACAGCTGGTGTGCTGGGGAGGGGGAGACACAGGCAGTCAGAAACTCAGTCCCCAGAGCTTGGGCTCCCCAGCCCGCTACCGCCAGCCAACGCCCGGTGCAGAAGGAACGGAGACTCGGAGTGGCGGAACAGAGGATCTGGATAGCATGTCTTGGCTGAGCTCATGAACTGGTGGCCAGATTTTTAACAAATTTGGGAAATCTCACTTCTCTTGGAAATTCCTGACTTTAGGAAAAATCGGAATCCTCCGGGCCTGCTTCTCCCGCCCCCTTTATCACCTCAGCACTTCTTTCATTACCTGTCTGGTCCCTTTAGGCAGTGCGCTCGACTGCCGAGGTCTAGGAGAGCTGCCCCATCCTACAGATGAAGAGACTGGAGCCCAGAGGGACAGGTCATCAAGGAGCGCATGGTGACCAGGCTCCAGGCAGGCTGGGTGTGGTTGGTTCACACGCATCTAGGTGAGCCTGGGCCCGAGGTCAGGTGGACCTGTCCCTGAGGAGACCCTCTCCCTGCTATAGACTAGACGGGCCAACACCGCCATGTTTGCAATGGGAAACCACAGGACAAGTCCCGCTAATCCCAGATTCTTCTGGTGGAGCTGGGGAAGGGTAGGGGAAATTCTTCCTAACCCTGACATTTGAGGGGACCAGAACAGAAAAGTTCTGACAACCAAAACATCATGTGTACAGAAGAACAGTCAGCTTGGAGATGCCTGTGAAAATAACCTCACGTGAACCATCCAGCCCTCCAGGGGACATAACGTGCTTCCCATTGGGTCCTCCTGGGAGGGACAATGAGAGGGCAGGGACAAGAAGCCTGTCGCCCTCTGGTCACCCTCCTACTGGAGCCAACAGATGAGAACAAAGCTTGGCTAAGTCCCAGGAGTCTCGGGCTTGCCTGGGGAGGGGGCCCCTTGACAATAAGAGAGGAAAAAGCTCTAGAGGCGAGGCCCAGCCTTCCTCTGCACTCGGGCAGGAGAGAAGAGCATTCCCGCAGGGAAAGTCTTGCTGTGCCAACCCGAGGCAGGAAGTGGTAGGTGGGTGAGGAGTGAGAGGAAGGAATAAGGCATGTCCCAGGCCTCGAGGCCTTGTTGGTGGGGAAACTGAGAAGTCTCACACAACAACCCAGGAGCCAGAGGGAGCATCTGAGGCCACTTCTGTCAGAAGGCCAGCCTTTGGACCTACCCACTCCCTGAGCAGGGCTTCCTTGGTGATTTAGATGGTAAAGAACCTGCCGAAATGCAGGAGACCCAGGTTCAGTCTCTGGGTCGGGAAGATCCCCTGGAGAAGGAAACGGCCACGCACTCCAGTATTCTTACCTAGAGAATTTCATAGACAGGCCATGGCATCACAAAGAGTCGGACATGACTAAGTGACTAACACACACACGCGAGCACACACACACACACACACCCTGTGACTTAGGGAAGGCCCAGCATGCATGGCAGGAACAAGCCCACCTCCCCCAAGGTCTGCAGTGCTGGGGACCTAGCACAACCCCCACTCAGCTGCTCCTCACAACTCAGCTCAGCTCAGCAGACAGTGGGCAGACAGTGGCCTACCCAGGGGGTAGGGAGAGGACTGGCCCAGACCTGGGGTCCAACTCAGCTCTGTCCTAATTCATCACATGACCCTGGGCATGTCCTTTCTTTGAAGGCTTCAGGGCATCCAGCTACAAAATGAAGGCTCTGATCCATTCCTCATCATGCCAGTAACCCAGGTCCCTGTGTCCAGCAGACTGCTGGAAAGGCCTGCTTGCAGACTTGACCCTCTGGCTGCTGCTGCTAAGTCGCTTCAGTCGTGTCTGACTCTGCAACACCATAGACGGCAGCCCACCAGGCTCCCCCGTCCCTGGGATTCTCCAGGCAAGAATACTGGAGTGGGTTGCCATTTCCTTCTCCAATGCATGAAACTGAAAAGTGAAAGTGAAGTCACTCAGTCGTGTCCGACTCTTAGCGACCCTATGAACTGCAGCCTACCTGGCTCCTCTGTCCATGGGATTTTCCAGGCAAGAGCACTGGAGCAGTGTGCTATCACCTTCTCCTAAACTTGCGGAGGGTTTTCTTACTCTACATTGGGCCTGAGTTTCAAAAAGAAGCACAGTGCACACACACACACCCACACCCACACCCACACCCACACACACACACACACACACACACACTCCTTTTGAGCTGGAGGTGACTATTAAAGTTACTGAACTTCAATGAAAAAATGTCAAAACTAATCCAAGTGTTTACTGAAAGTGTTGTATGTAAATTAGACTTCAGTGAAGGTGGTTTTAAGAGCAAACTAAGGCATGTGAAAAAAAATTGTCAGCTTATTTGAGCACTGGAGTCAGCATCAAACCAAAAGTTTAGAAGCTGAGAACAGGATTCTACAGAGAAGCCAAGGAAGCAAAGAAATGATTTGACTGATGACAGCATCACAGGCGCCTTCTTTGGGAAAGCCAGGCTCATTGGCTATTTTTGATTGGCTGTCCTTATTGACTGTTTGTGATTGGTGGTCCTTGATGGTTGGTTGTGATTGGTCACCCTTGGCCTTCATCTTCTGGCTTAGAGCTCACCACTCTGGCTTAGATTTGTTTAGGTACCAAGGCAGAAGAGCTGCCCCAGACCAATGGCCTCCTTGTTTAATTACATTTACACTAGTTTTATAAAGGAAACAAGGAGGGAGAGGAAATCAAAACCACTTTGGAAACAGTCTGAAGTTCAGCTCGCACCTCTCTTATGACCCAGCAGGCCTGTTCCTAGGTGTTTCCAGGAGAAGGGCTTCCAAGCACACACTAAAAACATGCTCAAGAGGCTCACAGCAGCATTATTCACAACATCCCCAAATTGGAAACAGCCCAAACATCCATGAGCAGGAGAACCAATAAGCAAATTATGGTGTATTTACGCAAAGAGCCCTACAGGGCCATGACAGAGAACCACGGATACACACAAACGGGTGAAAATCACAGCCATTACACTGAGTGTACAGGATCTTGTCTCCCTTTAGGTGGAGTCCCAAACCCGGCAAAACGAGCCAGGGTGACAGACATTAAAACAGTGGTTGTTGCTGGGCAAGTGGGCAGGAACTGCCTGGGAGGAGCAGAGGGACCACACACTAGAAAACCCCGGGGAGGTTGACCCGACGCCTCCTGTGTGGATGCTTGAAATCCATGGAGCCCTGCACAGAAGACATGCGCTTCAACAAGGTGCATCCCAATAAGAAAGAAGAAAAAAGGCCACAGCCAGATGCGGTCATGCCCAGCAGGGCATCCTCAGCCTCCCTCCATCATCAGAGCCTCAGATAAGTCCTATATCTCAGCGTCGTGCCCCCAAGCACCCCTCTGTGGCGGGGATGATGGCACCCTCTCTGCAGGCAGGCCGGAGCAGGACTCCAAACGCTGGGCCACACCTGCCGCCGAAGCCAGGCAGCCCTGAATCCAAGTCCCACTGACTCTGTCTGGGCCTCAGTTTCCTCATTTGGGAACTGAGGGTAAGATTCTTGTAAGAATGGGAGAGTACCAATAGGAAGCACCTAACCCAGGACCTGATGTTCACCAGATGGGGAAACTGAGACTCAGGGAGCAGACAGACTCGTCTCGATGGGGGTGTCCAGACCCCGTGGCTGCAGAGCTCTGTGGCGGCTCCTCCTCCAGCCCCAACTGCCCCTAGCCTGTTCTGCCACCAGCGGGGACACGGCCAGCCCTTGTGGTTCTTTCCTGCCCACCACTGCCCTTTGTGTTGGCCCAAACGACCCCATTTCGGCCTCCCAAGCCCTGCTGGTCCAGAGCCCCAGCTCAGGAGGCTGGAAGGGGCGTGGCTTGGGGAGGGCGGGGCTCCCTTGTTCCCTCCCCCTTCTCCAATTTGAGTAGGCAGCAGACTCTGCGGAGGGACCCAGCCCGCCAGCACCTGCTCCTGCAGGCCCTGGGAGAAACCAGCTTGTATTTTCAGGAGCACCACAGTAGACGTCTACTTTAACCTGTAACTCCTACCAAATCCCAGCTCCTTGGGCCTCAGATTCTCCACGAGTAAAGCAAACTTCTCCATCCTGCGCGTTTAGGGAATGAAGATGAAGGCTGTGAGTGTCCTGGCAACAGCATGAAGGACTGAACACCGAGCAGAGAATGGAGTGAAAAGGGTGGGGCTGGTTTCAGCCAAGTCTGTTTACACCAAGCCAACCTGAACGCTGTTTTCTTCCTTGGCCACCTAATGGCTGAGTGGCTGCCTCGGTGTCCCTAGTGTGATCTTCGCGGTTCCTTGTCTTCCCTTCAAGATCCCCTCTCCCAGAATGGTCCTCCTGGTCTGAGAATAGCTTCTGTTTTGATCCGGTCACTGGCCTGTTGCTGCCTCACACTCTGTGGGGTCCTAACGCCTTCGGACCTCCATGGCCCTCCAGCCTCCCTTCTCATTCCCCAAGAGCAGTCTTTTCTCTCCAGAACTGCCAGAAGAGAACTTGAAAACCGGTGGACATGCAAGTATCTTCATCACGCTACATGCATGTCCTCAGTCGTGTCCAGCTTTTTGCAACCCTATGGACTGTAGCCCACCAGCCTCCTCTCTGTGTAGAATTTTACAGGCAAGAATACAGAAGCGGGTTGCCATTTCCTACTCCAGAGGACCTTCCCAACCCAGAAATCAAACTCATGTCTCTTGCATGTCTCTGGCATTGCAGGCAGATTCTTTACCACTGAGCCAGTAACTTCCAGAATCACCACTCAAGCTCCCAAATGCCCCAGCAGTATCTGATTGACAGCTCACAGACATTCTCACGCCTGTTATCTCCTGACATGTGGCCCTTTCTAGCCACCTCCCTGCGTATCCCATCGTTCAATCAACACAGGTTTGATGTGTGTGATACTGGTAAAAGAAAAAGATGAAAATGTCAGAATCTTTTGCGGTCTCGGTAATCTATGCAGTCAGTATATTCAGTGCTAACAAACTCTTCAGTACATTCATACAGACTTTTGTATGAACAAAATTAGATCTATTACAAAACGTGTTTTATCATCTACTTTTTGCTCCTAATACATTGTGGAATTTGGTTCATGTCATTAAAAATGTTCTAGAAGTATCATCAACAACTGCCAAATACTCCAAACATCTATACCAGAAACTGATCAGAGCCCTACACACTTAAGCATCTCAAGTGTAGCCACATTACAACATCATTTGTGGTCTTACAGTGAATCTTAGGCATCCTGGTGATCACATCCTGAGAAAAATGGTGGAGCAATAGCATTGCCAGGTAAAAGGAAAACATTCAGGCTTTTGAAAAATTAAGCACACGTGGATAGAACCCCCACATGACTCACAACCTGTGTGTAATTGTTCAGGGCCAGGGGACTAAAGAGGAAATAAAGCAAGAGAAGTCACTGGGCTGAGGAGAGGTTTGTGCATGCAGCAGGCCTAGACATCCTTAGATGTTAGCGTGGGGATGGGGCTTGGAAAGTGGCAGAGCCCCGAGTGTCAGAGGACATATTGAGGAATGGAGAAGCAGGCCAGAGAAAGTCAACCAGGGAGGGGGCGACCCCGGGTTCTGGAATCTTTCCGACACAGCCCTGGGCTTTCTGTAAAGTGACCCCGCTGGGGAACAGCAGGTCAAGGTGGTAGGGCTGCACCTGAGTGAGAGAGTGTGGACCGGTCTTATCCCACCTGGCAAGCAGAGCTGGAGAGACGGTGGGTGCGAGCCTGGGAGATGGGACTTAACAGCAGCATGCCGCGAGTTGGTCCAGGCCTTTGGGTCTGTGACCACTAAACCCACATGACAAACTCAGTGAAGGAAGGAGCCGCAATTTTGCAAGCGATTCCCCCTCTCGCTCACACAAAAAGCAGTTTATGCAAGACGTCATCAAAATGCAAACACTTCTGGATTTTTCTGGGGAAAAAAGGTCTTTTCCACAGGGGCAGAATCTAGGGTGGTGTTTCTCAAACACACACAAAGTTAGTGCAAGACTCACTTAGTGGGTCGGAGCGGGAGGTGTTCAGAGTGCGCTTCCAGGGCCGCCCGCTGAGATGTGATCGCTTAGTTCTGTGCGGGCCCTCCGCACCTGCATTCTTAACGCCCCGGATGACTCCGATGCTTTGGTCCACAAACCACTCTTAGGAAACACCGATGAGAGTGTGATTGATTTTCATGCTGAGGCCCTGACAACTTCCACTGTCGCAAAGTTAGTTCAGTAGCTGTGCAGCTCACCCTGAGAGTCTTTCCTCCGCACTCCGGACCCCCAGAGAAGAATGTTTCTAACAAAAAGAGGCGGAGAAGGCAATGGCAATCCACTCCAGTACTCTTGTGAGGGAAATCCCACGCGCTGCAGCCCTTGGGGTCGTTAAGAGTTGAACACAACTGAGCGACCTCACTTTCGTTTTTCGCTTTGATACGTTGGAGAAGGAAATGGCAACCCACTCCAGTGTTCTTGCCTGGAGAATCCCAGGGACAGGGGAGCCTGGTGGGCTGCCGTCTACGGGGTCGCACAGAGTCAGACACGACTGAAGCGACGCAGCAGCAGCAACAAAAAGAGAAACACATACCAATCTAGAGGCTTGACATCAGGACCCTATGATTTACTTACTGTTTTCCCATTAAGCTAGGGATTGATTGGTAAGCTATTTCTCGGCAGGTCCCCTAGAGAAGCACTCACATCAGACCTAACGTCGTTCCCCCAGCAGATGGCACTAACTCATTTTAAATACCGTTTGTAAAAGAGCCTGAACGCTCAAGATAGATGGAGAGGCAGAGTAAAGGCAAGATCGAGACAGAGGACAGTCACAAGAAGAAGCATCACAGAGAGAGCTTAGACCCTCCCTGATGTAATTTGTAGCCTTGACTAACTGACACATTTGTTTAAACAAACAAACAAAAAATCACCTGCTGCTTCCCAAACCTGGGAGCTGGCTGCGAGGTTCAGTTCAGTTCAGTCGCTCAATCGTGTCCGACTCTTTGCGACCCCGTGAACTGCAGCACGCCAGGCCTCCCTGTCCATCCCCAACTCGGAGTTCACCCAAGCTCCTGTTAGCTGGGAGTTAAGACCTAGGACGTTCACATAACCTACTGTGACCACAAGATGGCGGTGCTGCGCCAGGAGGAGCAGAGGCATAGGAACAGTTAAATCTTAAAAGGCAATAAAAAGACTGGAGAATATGTCGTGAAAATAAGATCGTGGAGGGAAAAGAGAGGAAGAGACATGTTGGTTAGATTGCAGCTTGTCTCTCAAGTTCACTATTATGATGATAATCATCACTACAGCCGCTGCCACCGGCGGCTGCCGTTTACTGAGGGGTTACCGCGTACCAGGCTGTGATAGGCAGTCTGAATGTGCACAGTTTCGAGTTCATCAAGCCTTATGAGGGAGGTTTCACGATGTCTCCACTTCTGAGAGGAAGCATTATGTGGGGAACCAGAAGCCGAGACCTCTTGTATTTTCTCAAAAGAGACGAAGACACTGATCTGATTCTGGCCACATCAACAATAGTGAATGGCATGACTTCTATACATAAAAAGCTGAAGAAAGTTCCTTCTTTCATTGAGCAAATAGCTGAGTACCTACTCGTGCCATGCCCTGTTCAAGGTGCTAAGGAAAGAGAACTGAAGGAACTGAAGGAAAAACCCTGCTTCTAGTGCAAAAACAGATCTTGATAAACCACTAGGTCCCAGGAGAGGTGCCTCAGGGGCAGAAAGTGCCTGCAGGGGCATTTTAGAGGATGTTGGTGCTGAGCTGGGCCTGGGTCCCACCGGCCCACAGAACCAGTCATTCAATTTTCAGGAATCCCATGAGTCAATTCTTTTTTTTTTTAATTTATTTTTTAATTGAAGGATGGTTGCTTTACAGAATTTTATTTCCTGTCAAACATTAACATGAATCAGCCATAGGGATATAAATGTCCTCTCCCTCTTGAACTTCCCTCCCATGGCCCTCCCCATACCACCTCTCTAGATTGATACAGAGCCCCTGTTTGAGTTCCCTGAGTCATATAGAAAATTCCCATTGGCTATGTGTTTTACACATGGCATTGTAAGTTTCCATGTTACTCTCCCCATATATATCACCCTCTCCTAACACACCCATTATTAGTGTCAAATTATATAAACTTACAATTAAGTTATATTTTAAACTTACCATTAAGTCATATTTAAAACTCATTCCTTCCTAATTATTTTACATGTAACAGTTATCTATTGATAAGCACACTTCTTCCCTAAAGGACCAGATAGCAAATATCTCAGACTGTACGAGGCATACAGGGCCTATCATAACTACTGAACTCTACCACTGGAGCATGAACACAGCCATAAGTATGTCGTATGAATGGGCATGACTGTCTTGCAATAAAATGTTATCAGAAACCGGCAAGGGCACTTCCCTGGTGGCTCAGCGGTGAGAGCATGCCTGTCAGTGCAGGAGACATGGGTCCGATCCCTCATCCAGGAAGATCCCACCTGCAGCTAACCACCTGAGCCACGACTATTGAGCCTGGAAGCCACAAATACTGAGTCCATGTGCTGCAGCTGCTGCCGTCCAAGTACCCTAGAGATCATGCCCCGCAACAAGAGAAGCCACACAATGAGAAGCCAGCACGCTGCAGCCGGGGGCAGCCTCCACTTGCAGCAACTCGAGAACAGCCCGAGCAGCCACAGAGACCTAGCGCAGCCAGGAGAAAGTGACGGGCAGGGAGCTGGGTTTGGTCCCCCCGCCATACTCAGCAGTACGAACTGAGGGCTGCGCTCAGTTCCTTCTGCACGGTGGAAGCGCTATGTACTTGCGTGCTAATCCCAGCTGCATCTCTTCTAAGCACCACCTTCAGGGATGTCACTGGCAGCCTGCAGTCAGCCACACTGAGAGTATTTACACCTCAAAATTGGCAAACACTACAGATCTGAGCTTTGTTTCTCCCTGGAGAACTGGCTGTTAAACACTTACCAGCACATCAGAGGCCAATGTGGTCTGAGAAGGCCTCTCTGGGGATGTGACCTCTTGCACAGGAACCTGAAACGGGACTTAAGTCTTTCCTGCGGCTGCCTATCCCACCCACCAGGGGTAACTTAGAGGGCGTAGCTTGGAATTAGAACCCAACAAAACAGTCTACATTTCACAGAGGCCAGAAAGAATAAAACACACACTTGTTTAAAATCCAGAGATCCCATTACTCAACTATAAAAAAGAACACATTTGAATCAGTTCTGGTGGATGAACCTAGAGTCTGTTATACAGAGTAAAGTAAGTCAGAAAGAGAATGCAAATACTGTATATTAATACATATACATGGAATCTAGAAAGATAGTACTGATAATTCTATTTGCTGGGCAGCAAGGAGGCACAGACCTAAAGGACAGACAAGGGAGGGAGAGGGTGGGATAGATAACTTGAGAG
The DNA here is from genome assembly GCA_006408675.1 of Madoqua kirkii. Lineage (NCBI taxonomy): Eukaryota > Metazoa > Chordata > Mammalia > Artiodactyla > Bovidae > Madoqua > Madoqua kirkii. The sequence goes on from SJYC01046145.1 coordinate 12,969, forward strand.
AGTAGTATTGGGCATATACATTACCATATGTAAAATAGATGGCCAGTGGGAATTTGTTGTATGATGCAGGGAACCCAGAGGTGTTCTCTGTGACAACCTAGAGGGATGGGATGGGGAGGGAGGTGGGAGGGAGGTTTAAAGGGGAAATGACATATGTATACCTATGGCTGCTTTATGTTAGTGTATGGCAGAAACTCCCACAATATTGTAAAGTGCAGTTCAGTTCAGCCACTCAGTCGTGTCCGAATCTATGCAACCCCATGGACTGCAGCACACCAGGCCTCCGTGTCCATCACCAACTTCCGGAGTTTACTCAAACTCATGTCCATTGAGCCAGTGATGCCATCCAGCTATCTCATCCTCTGTCATCTCCTTCTCCTCCCACCTTCAATCCCTCCCAGCATCAGGATCTTTTCAGATGAGTCAGTTCTTCCAAACAGGTGACCAAAGTACTGGAGTTTCAGCTTCAGCATCATTCCTTCCAAAGAATATTCAGGACTGATCTCCTTTATGATGGACTGGTTGGATCTCCTTGCAGTCCAAGGGACTCCCAAGAGTCTTCTCCAACACCACAGTTCAAAAGCATCAATTCTTCGGCGCTCAGCTTTCTTTATAGTCCAACTCTCACATCCATACATGACTAATGGAAAAATCATAGCCTTGACTAGATGGACCTTTGCTGACAAAGTAACGTCTCTGCTTTTTAATATACTGTCTAGGTTGGTCATAACTTTCCTCCCAAGGAGTGTCTTTTAATTTCATGGCTGCAATCACCATCTGCAGTGATTTTGGAGCCCCCCAAAAGAAAGTTTGACACTGTTTCCACCGTTTCCCCATCTGTTTCCCATAAAGTGATGGGACCGGATGCCATGATCTTCGTTTTCTGAATGTTGAGCTTTAAGCCAACTTTTTTTACTCTCCTTTCACTTTCATCAAGAGGCTCTTTAGTTCCTTTTCACTTTCTGCCATAAGGGTGGTGTCATCTGCATATCTGAGGTTATTGATATTTCTCCCGGCAATCTTGATTCCAGCTTGTGCTTCCTCCAGCCTAGTGTTTCTCATGATGTACTCTGCATATAAGTTAAATAAGCAGGGTGACAATATACAGCCTTGACGTATTCCTTTTCCTATTTGGAACCAGTGTATTGTTCCATGTCCAGTTCTACCTGTTGCTTCTTGACCTACGCACAGATTTTTCAGGAGGCAGGTCAGGTGGTCTGATATTCCCATTTCTTTAGGAATTTTCCAGTTTGTTATAATCTACACAGTAAAAGGCTTTGGTGTAGTCAGTCAAGCAGAAGTAGATGTTTTTCTGAAACTCTCTCGCTTTTTCGAAGATCCAACAGACGTTGGCAATTTGATATCTGCTTCCTCTGCCTTTTCTAAATCCAGCTTGACTATTTGGAAGTTCACATTTCACACAGTGTTGAAGTGTGGAGTGGAGAATTTTGAGCACTACTTTGCTAGCATGTGCTGCTACTGCTGCTGCTAAGTCACTTCAATCTTGTCTGACTCTATGCGACCCCATTGACGGCAGCCCACCAGGCTCCCCCGTTCCTGGGATTCTCCAGGCAAGAACACTGGAGTGGGTTGCCATTTCCTTCTCCAATGCATGAAACTGAAAAGTGAAAGTGAAGTCACTGAGTCGTGTCCAACTCTTAGCAACCTCATATACTGCAGCCTGCCAGGTTCCTCCATCCATGGGATTTTCCAGGCAAGAGTACTGGAGTCAGTTGCCATTGCCTTCTCCGTGCTAGCATGTGAGATGAGTGCAATTGTGTGGTAGTTTAAGCATTCTTTGGCATTGCCTTTCCTTGGGATTATAAAGTTATTATCCTCCAATTAAAAATTAAATTTAAACAAATGAAATATAGAGATTCCAATATCAATAACCCCATCAAGGCACACTCTGTGGAGCAGCCTCACCTGTCTGTCTTCAACTGTGTAGGACACACAGCCAAGAAGCCATATATCATGGCCCAAGGCCTAGTCTCATTTATTCCACAGGCAGGGGAGACTGTGCCTGCCTCAAATGGGACCTGCAAGGTTTGACCTCGGAGGTCACACTCAGTGTCTCACAAGTAGGGTGGATGGCAGAGAGGAACTCAGGAGTCCTCCCTGGGGAAGTCAGTTTCCATCCAACTCTTAAAACCTGAGTTCAACCTCAAATTGCTTTGGAAAATGCAGTATTTGAAACAAACCTGAGACCTATTTCTAAGGGAGTGGTTTGATGCATAGAATTAAGGGTTTTCATAAAATCCTAGGCAAGGGGTAAAGCAGTTGGACCCACCCTGCAAATTTCAGTGGCGCTTTTGAGATGGAGGTCACTGATGGGTGAATTACTCCATGTTTATGATATCCAGTTCAATATTCACACACTGAATTACTTCAGTTAGATTTCAAACTACTCTCCCTTCCAATAAAATCCATCCCTTCAAAAGTGGCAACTCACACAGATCTGACTGTCCACAGTGTGAAGGCAGTACCCATCCCAGTTCAGTTCAGTTGCTCAGTCGTGTCCAACTCTTTGCGACCCCATGAATCTCAGCCTCCCTGTCCATCACCAACTCCCAGAGGTCACTCAGACTCACATCCATCGAGTCAGTGATGCCATCCAGCCATCTCATCCTCTGTCGTTCCCTTCTCCCCCTGCCCCCAATCCCTCCCAGCATCAGAGTCTTTTCCAATGAGTCAACTCTTCTCATGAGGTGGCCAAAGTACTGGAGTTTCAGCTTCAGCATCATTCCTTCCAAAGAAATCCCAGGGCTGATCTCCTTCAGAATGGACTGGTTGGATCTCCTTGCAGTCCAAGGGACTCTCAAGAGTCTTCTCCAACACCACAGTTCAAAAGCATCAATTCTTCAGCGCTCAGCCTTCTTCACAGTCCAACTCTCACATGCATACATAATCTCCTTGCAGTCCAAGGGACTCTCAAGAGTCTTCTCCAACACCACAGTTCAAAAGCATCAATTCTTCAGCGCTCAGCCTTCTTCACAGTCCAACTCTCACATGCATACATGACTACTGGAAAATACTACCCACTCCACTCCCCAAAAACTGAATCCCTTTCCAAGAACTCAGCCTCCTACCTAATCAGACTGGTGGGTTTTCTTTTTTATGACATTTACACTTAAAGACACCTTGGAATACTTCCTGAGCAAAACAGCATCTTCCTTATGCCTCTTGGAGGATGTCTTCGTTCAAGCCCTTTTCAGGTATAGTGAGGTTCGCCGTTTCCAAATCCTTCCTCTGGCCTCCAGAATTCGTCCCACGTAGAGTCCCAAGGCTCTTCGTCAACAGTCTAGGTCAGGGGCTTTGGAACAGATTTCCTCCTTCCTTTTTGGAGCTTGTCCACATCCATAATCTCCTTTATCAGAGCAGAGGTTTCATCGGAGAATGACAAGTGGGTTATGTTTCCTCAGAAACCTCCACTGGCCCTGACAAGTGGCTGCAGATCCCAGCGGCATGTTGGACTAACGTAAGGAGCCGTGAAAAAGACCATGTGCCTGGTGGTGGTGTCACTGAGTAGGACCCTGTGGAAACTTCCTGGGACAGTCCCCTCCCCATATCCTCTGCTTCAGCTCCTCTATGAAGTACCCAGATAACAGTACCTGATGCAGACTTTGAGTTTTTCAGATGCTAAAACCACTGCCAAGTGAAAAAAATTAACTGCTTGATGCTCATGCACAAAGCCCCTAGACCTTCTGGTGCCTAAGGACTGATGATGTAATCCTCCGTTACCTCACCATCAACCAATCAGAGAATTGTACATGAACTGATGGCATGCCCTGTGACCTGCCCCTCCCTTACATGGCTTTTAAAATGGCTTTGCTGAAACACTTCCAGGAGTTTGGGGTTTTGTGGGGGCACAAGCCACCCATTCTCCTTGCATGGCCCTGCAATGAACGTTTTTTTGCTCCAAACTCCTGTGTTTCGGTTTGTTTGGCCTCACTGTGCATCAGGCACAGGAACTTGGGTTCGGGAGCACCATCTGTAGATCCTAGTGGCTTGGGTGGGCACATGCTTGAGGCATCTGAAAAGCTTCGATCCATGAATGAATTCAGTGTGCAGCCAGAACCGAGAACTGATGCTGTAGGCCACGCATCCCTTCCTCAGGAAGATGAGGGACAATTGATGGCAAATCAGGAAAGGAGCAGGGACCAGGCCCCAGGAGAAGAGACCTGGAGAGGCAATGGTCCTCTGCCAGCCCGCCTCCAACAAGGTCTGGTCTTGACTGCCCACACCCACAGGTGGGCACAAGTATATGAACGATCACTGTTGCACTAACACACCCACAGAGATTTAGAAAGGATGGGATCTATGACAAAGCATGCCAACTCTTGAGTACAAAGGAAAATCAGAATGATGTTCAAATGGCTAAGTTTCATTATCACCAATACGTCATTTGGCTGTGGGTTTCTAAGTAGGAAAGTTCTTGAATGTATTTTATTAATACAAATATTGCCAGCTCAAACCATTCTAGCTTTCCTACCTTGGCATAACAAGGGACTGAAACTCTACAAGCAGTATTCCTGAAGAAAACTTATTATATCAGTTACCTAATATAGCATCGTGTAATCATTTCTCTGAATTATACAGAAAAGTAAAGTGTTTTTAATTGGCTCCTTGGCAGCTGTGAGGGATCAAGACACACTATTCTATAGTCAACAGCTTTGGCCCAGTTTAAGAGATGAACAACTCTTGGTTGGATTAGAGACTGGCAGAACTGAGCTTTAATTAGGATCAGAGCTTGGTGGTGCCAAGTTATTTCAAGAAACTACACAAAATCATGATGCCAGGAGGGAACCCAGAGACCACTGGCACATCTCCCAGGAAAAATCTATGTTTTCTAAAACAAGCACAATGATGACAGAGATTTAATGAAGACACAGGTGTGCCTGGTACCACATTTTCCTAAAGCAATGTTCCTCTATTTCAGTCTTTCCATAACCCAAAACCCTTCCCCAAAGAAATCAAGGAAAAACAACCATAAAAATTTAATTTTAATGATACAGAAATAGTATATAGTACATTTCTTTCCACAGCAGCACTTCAATCATCTCTAAAAAATTTAACAAAATTAAGGCTAAATCAGAGCAATCTGATAATAAAGGGATATTTTATGTGGTTTTACTTTTAAAGAATGTCTTCATAAATATAGTATGTTCATCAGGCAAAAAAAAAAAAAAGAACAAGATACCAAATATGGGAAGTGCAATATAAAATGTGCTCCTTTATACCAACTTCCTAACAACCATGACTCCCCCGGGAAATTCCAAACGGGGTTTTTTTTAAATGAATGTTTATGACAGGATACTTTCTCGAGTACTACAGGCCATTTTTAAAAATGAAACCAAGAACAGTTGAGTCTCCCACACAATCTCTTGAGAAAAAAAAAAGCGGAAGTGGGCAGGGTTTTAAAGTGCAAGAGAATTACATCTGAGTCTGTGGAGCTCCAAAGGAGAATGCCTTGGACCTGGCCTTTCCCCGCAACCTGTGTTATAAGACTTTCAAATACAGTAAACAAAAATGGCATTGCTGACAAGTCAGGAAGCAAATGAATGACCTGCTCCAAATACTGACATTTATTGTGAGCAGGAAGAAGGAATGTCTTTCTTTTCCCTCTTTTCATTATCCTTGGCCATATGTGCTGGTTAGCTTTTTACCACCACTTCAAACTCAAGAGAGACCCTCCGGCTGTTTCAGGATTTAGACTAAGATGAAGAGTCTTTTCCCCCTCCTCTTTTTCCTCCAATAAAGTTTCTGAAAGGAAACTAGACAATGCAACGCAGACTCGCTGCAAGAAGCCTGGCTCTCTGAAGTCCCAGTCTCCGAGCAGTGACACAGCCTGGGAAGCAGAGGAGAACCCACCTTTACAGCCCCCAGCGGGTACCACACCTGCTCTCAGGATGGCCTTCCGTCCTCCACCCTCTCTCTCTTGCATCTTAATAGTCATCTGAATATTTCCATCTTAATATGCTCTCCTCCTTCTCCACCCTCCTTGCCTTGGGGAATTCAAGTATTATTTTCATTGAAGAATTGTGGGTGTGTTAACATCACCATCCCCCTAGAAAAGGCAGTCTTATTCTTCACTATGAACCTACAGTCCCCCTACTTGAACAAGGACATTTTACTTTATGACAAAAAATCTTCCCATATTAGGGTTAAAATTTTCATCATAGAGTAGCAGCTAGTTAAGTCTACTTTTTTTTCTTTAACTTTGCATAACAATTTCATTTTTCCATTTCTTTGGTTTCCAGAGCCTCAAGTTCCCCTACAGAAATTAAATGAAGGGTAAATGTCCAGGTAAATAACATCCTCTTCAGTCTCAAGAGGGTTCCTAAGATGGCTAAAACCTCTAGGAAACAGTGGGCTGAGGCACTGATACTAAAATGCATTTCTTATATGAGTTCACATGTAAAAACAGAGAAACAAATATACAACTACCCACAAGAATGTGGAATAATTAATACAATAACATTCTATGACCACATAACCACATAAAGAAAAGGTATTTTTGAGATCTTTCAGTTCAGTGTTTTTCAAATCTGGCTGATGATCACCTGTGGTGGGCGGGTGGGGGTGGATGGACAATCTGGGTCTAGGAAATGGGGCCGACCGTTTGTGAAGTCAGATCCAGCAGGCATGGCTGAGGACCCGGAAATCTGTCTTTCTTCCCTGTAAGATTCAATAGTCTCACCCCCTTGCCATACAGAGGAAGACACTGAGGCCAAGAGAAATCAAGGCGTTGCCCAAGACTAATAAGGCAAGAAACAGAGAAAGGGCTGGACCGGCTCTTGTCCCCTCGTCCACACTTCTGTCACATCTCACTGCCTCCCAGAGCCCCCCAACCCGGCGCCCTTACACTTAGGCTCAGAAGCCTTCAGGAGACATTCTGCTGTTGGAAGCAGATGGTAAGCTGCTCGAGGACAGGTGCCATATCTCATGTTCCTTTTGACACAATCTTAGGTAACAAGCATCTAAAAAATACTTGTTGGCAGGCAGTCCCTCAGCTAAGGCCTAATTCTGTCTTCTCTCACACCTCTGTCTACAGTCATCGACACAGATGCAAGGTCATCTAGCTGGATATCGAGATCCATCAGAAGACAACAGTAACATCTCTGAATTTGTGAAGGTGTCATGTTCACACAACAGGAATTTGAATGACAATGCATGATGATTGTCTTTCCCTCGTTCCTGAATTATGTGAATTAGATGAAAAGAAAAAGAAGTGAATCCATGAGATAGAAAGAAGCTATTTACCTACAACTTTTGGCAAATATGAATTACAAAAATCCTAAACTATTCTAAGGAAATTATCCTTAGCAATTGTAACAATTTTACATTATTTTGTTTCTGTCTCTCTTGGTTTGCAATGTGTATTTCCAGTTTTACAAACATCCTTTTGTGGATGGAGTCAAACTCCTTCATAAAGCTGATAGCAGTGGGCTGAACACATTATGAAATGGTTGCCCTCCCTCCCCCCTCCCATATATATAAATTCTCACACACAAACACACACGTGTGTATTCAATGGAGGTAGGGGAACATGACTTGTTTTATAAATAAGATGATTTTACTATATTGCCATCTTGATTGTACATATGATATGGAAGAAAGGATAACAGAAACATTTAAAAGACCAACAGAAAAATATGAAAGAAAACTTAAGGCTAAAAATTAAGTAAGTCAACAGGCACATGGGTCACTGGTGCCACACAGCCCAGCCCTGCCTGGCCCGCCTGACACACAGGGCTCTGTGAGGGCAGCAACAAGAAAGGATTGCTGGTGGGGTGTAGGGGGCGGTGCTGGAGACGGGGGACCCAGGGCCTGGAAGGACCCCTACCTCTAGAGGAGCCATCATAGTGGGCCCTGCATCCCTTTACTGGGTGCTCCCTCCCCAGCTAATATTAAAAGAACAGGAAGCTCCACCTGAAAAACTGTCCTAGAAATGGTTTATGGAAGAGGTCCCTCCCACTAGAAAGCGCCTCCACACCCTACCCACGGGAAATAAGCATACAACCCCACAAGTCCTCTTCAAGTCTTCTGCCACGAGGAGCTGAGCAGGACTACGCTTCAACTTGTGTTTTAATTTTTATAGGAAAGGAAGTCTTCTCTTAATTTTAACTGTTAAATCCAGTCTTACCTAGATATAGAGTTCTAATCATTTCTCTAGAGAGCCTTTTAAAATCACACTGATAAGCTCCTACATCCATGTATTCATCTAACACATACTGATTAAGGGGTGACTGAACTTGTGGAAAGTCAAGGCTAGAGGAAACCTTAGGCACTTGCCCCCTAGGCTCCTCATTAACCCCAGGGTGATGGGGTGGGGCTGGTCCCAATCTCTCTGGACCTAGTATCCAGATCACCAGTCACCCAGGTACTGAGCAAAACTTCATGCAAAAGTTATGTACTTTCTTCATTTCAAAAATGAAAAAATTAGGACAAAATTTTCTGTACATTATGATTCATAATAATGAATCCTAGCTAATAAATACTAGGAAAATGGAATGACAAAACCAAAGAGTAAATGTGACTTTAAAAAGAAATAATTGCAGGGTTTGCAAAGATTCTTTCCCTTCTTTTGGACATTCAGTGTTTTATGAAGTCATGTGCTAGACATACATGACAACCTCTGCCTTCCATGCAGTTAGGAAGTCATTCCACAGAGACACCATCACCACACAACACGTCCCACAGCACTGACACGGACAACCTATGCTGCTAGTCTACAACAGACACACACTATAGGTATTAGCTACAAAAACATCCATTTTCTACTTATTGAATCAGGAGGAAGGCAAAGCTGCTGCTAACATTTCAATAAAATATCTGGTTCCTAACTGTCAGTATCTCAAAGGATATCAGACTGAACTTAATGCGGGGACTGATCTAAGTTCTAGACGGTCTTATCTAAGATAGTAGAGGTTGAGACAGCCAATACATCTCTTCAGAGAAATTTCAATGAGTGATTCTATATGACCAATTCATTTTCCTATTAACCTTATATTTTTATAGGAATATATTTATCACCCCAACTCTTTAATAAAATTTACTGTGCCCCACTGCATAATAGTCTTTAAAAAAGAAAAGAAAGCTGTTAGCTGACAGTTCCTACTATGAATGGAGAGCTTCAATTGCTGTATATGTGAATACCCCAGGAAAACTACATCAAAAATGGACATTTCATGACAAAAATCACTCATTTATCTAAAAACCAAAAACACCATTGAGGAAATTTAAATACTTTTGTGACCACTACCACAGAAACACAGAAACTCAAGATTGCAGACATGCAGGAATCAGCACTAGAAAGGGAAGAATTAACAAATCAAACTCAAAACAACTTTAATCACTGGATTGAAAGTAGACTCAATAAAACCAAAGTATATCCTCCTCAAGGCAACAATTAGCTACAAAGGAAAAATGATTTCATAATCTTGGTCCATAAAGAAGACACATTTATTTACATTCTCAATGGACTAAAAGAGGTTTTAAACTGTCACAATTAAAATTTTATGCTTCCAAAAATATCTTATGATCAATGCACTTAACTTAAAGCTTCAGGTATTAATAACTTCATTTAGACTTCTTAAAAAACCAACACAAACATACTTTCTAGAGTGCAAAATGCTTATTAAATACTTTAGTAACACAAAAGCATTTGTTTTTAAACGCAGGAATCCTGCGCTGAAGGATCATCACCACAAAGACATCCATTGCCGGCAATGGACACTGAACAGAACTGCCAGCTCAAGTGAGATGCAACATGAAAACTGTGTGTTTGATTTCTGCACCCGTCCAGATGACCCTGTTTATTTGTACAGACTCATGGTTGGACTCTGGTACATGCACATGTATGCATCACAGAGAAGTCTTCGTGCACAGCCTTGGATTCTTCTGGAGTCCAAGGAATGCAGATCATCAAGAGACATTTTCAAGTACTCTCCTACTTCTGGGCATGGGGTAACTTGAGGAATGTTGAAGCCATTCTGACCACCTATGAAGAAAAGGAAGAGCCGTATTGAGGGCAGTGAAGTTATAAACACTTTTGCTTCCCTGCCCCACCAAAGTAACTTTAAAATTCTGTAATTTAGTTAACGCTAATTTCCAGGATCAGAAAGACTCATTTTATTTCTGATTTCTAGAAGTGCTCTGTTTAATTCTTGACAGTCTCACTTCTTGGTTTCTGAAAGGATTCTGGAACCAACAGTGAATATAATTGGTCAAAAGATATATATCCTGAGCAAAGTCCAAAATCTACTTCCCAGGTTTCTCAGTCAAGGAATAATGTCACCTACACATGTGCACACACATACAACTCTTCACATTCCCAAACCCCTTCCTGGACATAAGCACCCCTGTTTTCTTTACCATAAGCCTGGCCAGTTTAGAGCAGATCTAGGAGCTTAAAGTAGATCTAGTAAAATGAATACTATTTTAATTCCACTAAGTTTAAAAAACATATTCGTATAACCCTAACAAGGTTCTGTTTTACGTTTCATTAGACAGCATGAGGATATAAGGCATGGTTTTAGGGACCCCAGGAAAGGTTCTTCTGCTTTAGCCTCCCAGTGGCTTCTCTAAAAATATCTGGAACCCCTGTGCTTTTGAAATCATGCTTAAATGCAAATTTTAACTGGGTTAGGGACATATTTACAGATGGAGCTATGCTATATCAAATGTCTGAATGCTGAGAAAATGTTGAGAACCCATAAGGCAGAGCTTGGGCATCTGATCAAGAGGCTGCCACAAGGGAGTGTCCTAGGTCACTAGGGGACCACACCAGAAGACTTGGGTCCTGGAGTGTGAGAGTGGCTAAAGGAAAAACGGGGTATGGAAGAACTGGAGGGATATGGAAGTCATATTCCCACAACTTTGCCTAGGGCTGATCCTAATCTGTAAACTCCATACAGGCAGGAGTACAGCTGTTTTGACAACTGCTTCACTTTTGAAACCTACTAGAGCCCTGGGCACTTCACATGTACTCATTAGGTAGTTTGTTAAATAATGACTAAATATCCTAGAAAGCAGCCTAGAAGGTGCAGTATATTTCTCAGTTCAGGAAGAAAGACATTATACATAGAATAAGCTTATTTTTCCAAAGAAGACATTTACTTCTATTCTTGGCTTTGTCATTTAGAAGACACATGGTTTAGTATATAAATGAACATAAGCACTGAATTTAGAAAGACTGAATTAAATACATGCTCTGAGACTTTAGGCACCTTAAATCTCAGCTTTAGTAAGACAAAAATAGGAACCACTCCCATTTTGCAAGGATTTAGGTAAATGACCTAAAGTCCCTTCCAGAGAGCTTGACACAGAAGTACTTAAAAAATGATGACTACAGTACAGAAAATGAGTGGAGCTCAAAAGTCAAGGACAACAAAGTAGAAATAAAAACTCTCAGCCTTAAAGGAAAAAATTCTGATTCCTTTTTTTTTTTAAAGACTCTATGCATGTCAAACTATCACAATATTATTCCTTAGTTTCGTAGCAAGGCTGTTAATGCATCACCAAGATAATACTGAACAGCTTTTCCCAACATTGTTTTGTTACTCAGAACAGGCTAGCCCACTACAACTATCCCACTACAAACTCAAATACAGCCACATGTGGAAGAAAGGTCTGTAAGTACCATCCCGATCAGCCATGCTGTCGAAGAAGAGCCAAGCAGAGTCGTCTTTCCCGTACTTCACAAAAGCGACATAGTGGCTTGTTTCTATGCAGAGGACAGCAAATAACTCCATCTTCTGGCAGGGGATGCAGCCGTGTCTCCAGTCCCAGTCAGGCAGATCTTTGGGAAGTGACACTGGGTTGTATTTATGATTCAGCCTCTTGGGATGAAGGTGGACCTATAACAGAACATGAAAAGAAAGCCATTAAGGAACCAAACTCAATGTTTGAAGGGAATGGACTCCACTTACTCTAATGGAATATGTCCCTATAAATAGCAACTGAGTACCCCATGGAAATCCATCAAATAAACAGAAGAAGCATACCCCTTAATTATGAATTTTTTAAATTATGATTTTGAAAACTTTTCAAAACCTGAAATCTGGTTCAACTACAAATGATTTATTGCTTATTAAGAGAATGTCCATTAAGTGAAGTCAAACTTACTTGAGCATTGCAGGTTTTACAAAACTGCTTGATTTTGCCAGCTGAGATGTCAGGGTCATCATAGCATTCTCTACACTCATACATCGCAAGCCCTCCACATATCCGGCACTGCCTGGGGGCTGAAAAGGGTGGGGTGTGAGGGAGATAAGGGGTCTTTTACAATGTATTCTTTTATTTTAAAAGATTAAAAAGAAAAAATAAGTTTTAAAAAGGATAATGCTCATGGACTCAATAAAGTCTATCCCTCCCCACCCCCATAAAGTTTAAATTGAATTTCCTTGGATTCAGGATATTTTTAAAGACATTTTCTCTGATCAAATGACTTAAAAAAAATAATACACTCTAGAGTGTTCCTTCTGATTATAAAACTTCTACTGATGAATGTGCTAAGACACAAGAGAACATACAGAAGAAAACTAAAAGTATCTACAATTTCAGTTAGCAAGAGAACCACTCTTGTAATTTCTCTTATAACTTTATATCTGCATACTTAACATAACTCAGTGTGTGTGTGTGTGTGTGTGTGTGTGTGTGTGTGTGTAGCTCCTCTTGTAGACAGTATCAACATACTTTTTCACTTAACATTACATCATGACCACTTTCATATAAAACTGGTCTTCAAAAACATGAATTTGAATAGCAGTACTTATGCTGTACAGAAACACTGTAATTCACTTAACTACTCTCCTCTAATTAACATATAGAGTGCTTCTAATTTCTTATTCATAAATATATTTGCATATGAAATATTGATTTACATGTCTGATTTTTTCAGAACAAATTTCTGGTGTAATATTTCCAAGCTCTTCAGACAGCAAACTGTCTTTAAGAAAACTTGTATCCTGTTAGACTCATTCCGGAGAAGGCAATGACACCCCCCCACTCCAGTACTCTTGCCTGGAAAATCCCATGGGCAGAGAAGCCTGGTAGGCTGCAGTCCATGGAGCCGCTAAGAGTCAGACACCACTGAAAGACTTCACTTTCACTTTTCACATTCATGTATTGGAGAAGGAAATGGCAGCTCATTCCAGTGTTCTTGCCTGGAGAATCCCAGGGACGGGGGAGCCTGGTGAGCTGCTGGCTATGGGGTCGCACACAGTTGGACACGACTGAAGCAGCTTAGCAGCAGTTAGCAGACTCTTATTCACAATTAATGTGAATGACCTGATAGACTATTGTTGAAAAACAAACTAAAAAATCTTATACTTACTATCTTCAAGTAAATCTGTTATATTTAGTTCCAGAGAAGGAAAAATTTTTTTAAATAGTTTAAAGTCTTTTCCAAATCGAGGCATCTGAATAATCAGACATGATGGTGCCTTAAAAAAAAAAGATATATATAATTTTAGAATCAAAACACTGATAAATTTCCCTGAAATTCCCCCAAAATAGTCATGGTTGTCAAATTAAGCAGTGGTTCCACCATAACATGGATGGCCTGTAAAATGGGATCTGCATGTAAATACAGAGTATGAAGGCAGAACACCAAAGAGCCACAAGCCTTAAGTAGTCCAAGATGTACGGACACATGGACACACAGGTCAGGCAGTTCAACCACCTGAGATCTCAAAGAATATGATGACTGTGCAGACTAACATTCGGGTTTATATTTTTCAAAAGGTTTCAGAAAAACTGTTTCTGCAAGTATAATTAAGAAATTCATCACTGAAGGACACTAGTCCTTATATTTCAACAAATAAATAATGGTAGCTATTAAGGTTTTATCAGAACATCCCTTAAAAATGGATACAATGAAAATGAGCCACAGTGTGTGCTACTAAGATCATGAAGATACTCAGTAAAAGAAAAGTAAATTATATTACTTGTTCATTTACAATAAGTGAGTTTTGTCTTTCATTGACGGAGGAAAAGTAAACCTTCCTTTGGATGATATGCTTGAGCAAACTATTAAATTGGATAAAATGTGAAATTGAGTGAAATGACAACAGAAACCCTCACAATCTTTTTTGCTCTAAGCTACTTAAATGTTTTCAAGTTACAAATCAGATTGATATTTTCTTTGGCACCAAAAATCTAAAAGGTTCAATCTTAGTATTTTCTACTAAGTTCAACTTAAAGTATTTTCTACAAGGACAAAGTTGAAGCATGGCATAATTTTTAAATTTGTGTTAACAGTTTGTATTTATAACTGTTCTCAGTGGGTTGAAAGTAATAGTTATTGAAGTAATGGTTTTCTTAAGAAGCCTAAGGACTTGAATATAAAATAGAGTAAGTAATTATCACATACCTCAGCAAATTTCAGGTTACTGTTGATAAAAGACCATTCTAATAATTGCTGAATTGTAGGAACTCCAACTTTCTCATTTTTTTCCATAAAAATTTGATAGAAGTAACAATCTTGTACTTTTTGACCTGCTGATCTAAAAATATGCAGAAAAAGCCAGATAATTTACTTATGAAATGCATCAGAAAGTGAAGTGGATCTAGGGGCATTTGAGAACACAAAAACTATTGAGAACAGAAATCTGCAACTCTGACAGTCAGAACAACAGGGATAAAGGCAATCATTTAGATAAAATAATTAAATGTTCTTGTGCATAAGAACTTACAAATTGTTTATTTTAGTTTCATACGGAAAGTTTCCTTAGTGATTAGGAGAAAAATAATGCAACAACATCTACAATCAAAAAGCACTTGTGAATAATGATAACCAGAAGCTAATATCATTGGTTCAACTTTACTGTCCAAAGCTAGAAAACAGTAAATTGCATTTAACGCCTTTAACAGGAAAGTCAGTTATACATGGCTGAATGGGACAAACCCTTAGAGACCTTCCAGATGGTCTAAAGACCTTCCAGACCTTTAGAAATTTTTAATTTCTAAAATGAAGGCCCTGAGATCAGGTGAAGGATCATCCTTCCCAGCAAGTCAAAAGCAGAGCCAGGTGTAAAACCCAGGTGTCCTAACAACTGCTCACTATTCTCTACATTCAAGCATGTTCTCTTTAGATGGTCACTCATTTATTCAGCAAGCACCAAGTTGGGACCCACTGTATGCAAATCTCAGTGTTATCCTTACATATTTTCCCTTCTAAATATTTTTACTAGAATGCATGAAAATTCAAGACTAACTATACCAAAAGAATCAATAATCTTTAAATTTACTACTTACCCTTTTTAGCAGAATTTCTGGGCATAGAATCAGGCAGTTTATAACTAGATAAGTAGATTTCAAGATTTTTAGGGAAAAATATTAACATAGACACTAACCTCAGAAACCCTGTTTCCCAAAGCAACTTATTCCCTGAAATAAAGACAACTTATTTGGTAACGAAGTAGAAATTCTTCAACCCACGACAAAAAAATAAAAATAAAAAAATAACCAAAAAATCTGAAGGTTATGCTGTACCAATATTTTAATCTATTACTGATGACAATAAAATGCCAGCATTTTACTGTGAGAGTCAAAAAGCATTAAAAAGAACAACAGGTAACAGAAAAAAAAGACTGGAAACAAAGAAAGCAGAAGTAGTAGAGGTGAGCAGTTATAAAACTCAGAAATATTAATAGTAATAGACGAGAAGGATGGTGGTTGGAGGGAGCACAGAGAGGCAAACATGAGATGGGAATCAAAAATGAGGATGTAATACCAACAGCTTTGTGATATTTGGACAGAAAAAGAGAGGGGGAGGGGAGCGGCAACCACTCACACCTCATAAATGAAGTTCTAGAAGATTAATAATATCCTAGGGTGATTAGCTCATTACTGAGAAACACACATATAAAAATTAGAGCAAAATTGATGGTACTGTACAAAACCAACACCTTACATTTCTATCACTGGCCCCCTCCCCCCAAAAAACTAAGAGCAGAAGGATAC
Source organism: Madoqua kirkii (assembly GCA_006408675.1). Taxonomy (NCBI): domain Eukaryota; kingdom Metazoa; phylum Chordata; class Mammalia; order Artiodactyla; family Bovidae; genus Madoqua; species Madoqua kirkii. The sequence continues at coordinate 28,938 of SJYC01046145.1, forward strand.
AAATGTTGTATTAACTTTAAAAGAAAACAGATGTCTGGGGAGGAGATAAAAGTATTCACCGGTTTGTAGGTCTGCCTTTGTAACACAGACCACAGTGGGTAGTTGACTAAAATTTTTTACAGATTCTGAATTATCTAATAATATGGAATATAACATATCCATGTAATAAGAATTCCAAGTTCGGAAGTTGCTGTATAATACAGGGAGCTCAACCTGATGTTCTGTGATGACCTAGAGGGGTGGGTGGTGGTAGAGGGAGTGGGAGGGAGGCTCAAGAAGAAGGGGATATATGTATACATATAGCTGATTATATAGGACGATCCCCTGGAGGAGGGCATGGCAACCCACCCCAGTATTCTTGCCTGGAGAATCTCGTGGACAGAGGAGCCCGGTGGGCTACAGTCCACAGGATCACAGAGAGTCAGACAGGACTGAGCAGCTTAGGGCACACACACAGTTGAGTCACATTGGCAGAAACCAACACAACACTGTAAAGCAATTATCCTTCAATCAAACATTTAAAAAATAAAAGAAGAATCCCCAGTTCTGTGGTTCTATAGTAAGAGGTACTCAATAGTACAACCTGAATATTCCTTTACATCTGCTTCCTGATGCTGATTTTTTCCATTATTTTTCCTGGAGTACTTCACCACTATCCACTAGATTCTCCCCTTGGTGGCTATAACCTCAGTTTCACTCTAGCACCCCCCACACAATTAGTCATTGCTACAGTTTTAAAGTATGAAAGCTTGATATACCTACATTTACCAATTTCTTGCTTGACTTCCTTGTTTCTTGCATAACATTCCCTTATTCTAAATTTGGTTTTATGTTACTAAAGTATACCTTGTAATAAGTCTCTGACTGGTAATTTAGTCCTATTTCTTTCTGCTCAGGAATTTCATGCATCTTTTTTCTTAGAATTTAAGTTTGTCAAAAGTTCTGTAAAATCTTCAGTTATTACTCTCAAACTATTGTTGCTTTCCTAATCTCTAGTGATTCCTCTGAGAACTACAATTGGAATTTGTCTTTCATGTCTCTTTTCTTCGTTTTTATCCTTTACTTTTTATAACTCTGTCCCTTTGGGCTACATTCTAGGTAATTTCTTCAGATCTATCTTCTAAATGAGCAATTCTCTCTTTAGTTTTGCATACTGCATTCAGTGAGGTATCCTCTCCCAGCCATATCTATATGGCTATACTAAAGTGGGAAATGGCAACCCACTCCAGTTTTCATGCCTGGAAAATTCCATGGGTAGAAGAGTCTGGTAGGCTATAGTCCATGGAGTTGCAAAGAGTCAGACACGACTGAGCACAAACACACACACATATGTATAAACCATACATATATAAACTATACGCACACACACATATATATACACAAATATACAAACTATACATACATATAGTTTTTTATTCTATTTATGATAATTTTATCTTATTTTTCTTTGTTATCAAATCTATACTTATCCTCCACAGGTATCTAATTCCTTCTTTATTCTCTTCACCATTTAAAAATATTTCACACTAAGAATATCATTTTAGAATAGTCTCTAAGGTACTCATCTGTTGCCTCAACTGACTCTCCCTCAGTCCAAAAGATGGGTCCTTGGAGGTGAAGAATGACACTTGGGAGAAAACTGCTAACTTTTAAAGTACCTTTCTTCATATTTTTATAATCTTTAGTGATTCTCATTATGAAGAGGCTGCTGAAGGGGAAGGAGAGGCAGAGCTTTCCAGGGCCCTCTTGAAAATCCACAATACCTTAGACATTGAGATATATTTCTATATGCACCTGACCCATCCTCACCCACTCTGAGAATCACTGCAGTATTCATCCTGTGTTATTACCAGGAATGCATTACCTCCCCAAGGTGTGATGGGCTATGGGGAAAACAAAAAAACACACAACTATTTTAATCATCTGAAATTTATCTCAAAATAAAAAACAAAGTGATTTTTTTCCTCCCAAATTGCCTGCTAAATTTCCTACATTGTGTATTAAACATATATCCTTCCTAATTTGTATTTGAAGGTTGACATACTGAAATACCACATACAGTTAATTCTATATCTGAGCTTTGTATTCAGTTCTTTCTATTCAGTTTCTAATTGTGTACTGGTATCATACTGCTTTAATGTCTGTTGTGCTATCTTTATAGCTTATAATAGAATTGTTTTTTAAAAACACTACAATGTTTTCACATCTTGTAGAAATTTCTAAAATTGTTTTACAGCATTCCAAAGGGGGGGGGAAGTTAAGATCTTGATTATGTACAAATTATTTTGTAAAAATTAACATGTTAAACTTATTTAATATTTCTACTTAAATATAATCTTTCTCTTTAATTAATCAAATCACTTTTTAGCTCTGGACAACTTTTTAAAAATCTATCTAAATAAAATTGATTTCTTAGAATTTTGTACTTTCATGAAGCATGAAATTATCCCTTCTTCATATTTGCTAGTGATAAACAAATACAATTGATTTCTCCACGATTTTATTCTACACGGCCAAATTACAAATTTTTGTATTAATACTACAGTTTCTTCAATTCTCTAGGATTTTCTAGGTATACATATGTGCATGCTAAGTCACTTCAGTCATGTCCTACTCTTGTGACCTTATGGACTCTAGTCTGCCAGGCTCCTCTGTCCATAGAATTCTCCAGGCAAGAATACTGGAGTGGGTTGCCATGTCCCCCTCCAGGGAATCTTTCCAACCCAGGGATCAAACCTGCATCTCTTGTATCTTCTGCATTGGCAGGCAAGTTCTTTACCACCAGTACCACCTGGGAAGCCCAGGTATACATATAGTTATCACCATATTTGAAGAGATGATAAATGTATTCTGTCTTATTTCATTAGCCAGAACTTCCAAAACATTATCAAATTATAACTGCAGTACTGTCTATCAACCCTTCCTTCCTTTCTTTTTATTCATTAACTCAACACTGGCATCAAAGAAAATCACCTGAGACATTGAGATGAGTAAGAATCTTTGTCTGTGTTAGCTTTTAAAAATGCAACCTCAAAAATGACAGAATGATCTCAGCTGTTTCCAAGGCAAATTATTGAACATCATCATTTTAATCCAAGTCTATGCCCCGAGCAGTAATGCCAAAGAAGCTGAAGTCGAACAGTTCTATGAAGACCTACAAGACCTTCTAGAACTAACACCAAAAAAAGATGTCCTTTTCATCATAGGCAATTGGAATGCAAAAGGAGAAAGTCAAGAGATAGCTTAGAGTTAACAGGCAAGTTTGGCATTAGGGTACAAGATGAAGCAGGGCAAAGGCTAACAGAGTTTGGTCAAGGGAACACACTAGTTATAGCAAACACCCTTTTCCAACAACACAAGATACGACTCTACACATGGACATCACCAGATGGTCAATACTGAAATCAGACTGATTAAATTCTTTGCAGCTGAAGAGGGAGAAGCTCTATGCTGTCAGCAAAAACCAGACCTGGAGCTGACTATGGCTCTGATCACCAGCTCCATATTGCAAAATTCAGGCTTAAAAACTGAAGAAAAGTAGGGAAAACCACTAGGCCATTCAAGTATGACCTAAGTCAAATCCATTATGATTATATAGTGGAGGTGATGATTCAAGGGATGAGATCTGGTAAACAGAGTGCCTGAAGAACTATGGACAGAAGTTTGTAACACTGTACAAGAAGTGGTGACCAAAATCATCTTAAAGAAGAACTATACAAAAAGGTCTTAATGACCTGGACAACCAAGGTGGTGTGATCACTCACCTATAGCCAGACATCTGGAGTGTGAAATCATGTGGGTCTTAGGTAGTGTTTGTACAATCAAAGCTAATAGAGGTGATGGATTCCAACTGAGCTATTTCAAATCCCAAAAGATGATGCTGTGAAAGTGCTGCACTCAATATGCCAGCAAATTTGGAAAATTCAGCAGTGGCCACAGGACTGGAAAAGGTCAGTTTTCATTCCAGTCTCAAAGAAAGACAATGCCAAAGAATGCTCAAACTACTGTACAATTGCACTCATTTCACATCTGGTAAGGTTATGCTCAAAATCCTTCAAGCAGTTTCAACAGTATGTGAACCAAGAACTTCAACATGTACAAGCTGGATTTAGAAAAGGCAGAAGAACCAGAGATCAAAATGTCAACATTTGTCAGCTCATAGAGAAAGCAAAGGAATTCCAGAAAAACATTTATGTTTGCTTCACTGAGCATGCTAAAGCCTATGACTATGTGGATCACAACAAACTGTGAAAAATTCTCAGATGGATATTCCAGACCACTTTACCCACCTCCTGAGAAACCTGTATGCAGGTCAAGAAGCAATAGTTAGAACTGAATATGGAACAACAGACTGGTTCAAAATAGAGAAAGGAGTATGACAAGGCTGTATATTTTCCCTTACTTATTTAACTTATATGCAGAGTACATTATGTGAAATACTGAGCTGGATGAATCACAAGTTGGAATCAAGATTGTAAGGAGAAGTATCAACAACCTCAGTTCAGTTCAGTCGCTCAGTTGTGTCCGATTCTGCAACGCCAGGGACTGTAGCGTGCCAGGCCTCCCTGTCCATCACCAACCCTGGAGCTTACTCAAGTTTATGTCCATTGAGTAGGTGATGCCATCCAACCATCTCATCCTCTGTTGCCCCCTTTTCCTCCTGCCTCCAATCTTTCCCAGCATCAAGGTATTTTTAAATGAATCAGTTCTCTGTATCAGGTGGCCAAAGTGCTGGAGTTTCAGCTTCAGCATCAGTCCTTTCAAAGAATATTCAAGACTGATTTCCTTTAGGATGGACTGGTTGGATCTCCTTGCAGTCCAAGGGACTCTCAAGAGACTTCTCCAATACCACAGTTCAAAAGCATCAATCAACAACCTCAGATATGCAAGTAATACCACTCTATTGACAGAAAGTAATGAGGAACTAAAGACTCTCTTGATGAAGGTGAAACAGGAGAGTGAAAAAGCTGGCTTAAAACTCAATATTCAAAAAACTAAGATCATGGCATCTAATCCCATCACTTCATAACAGAGGGGAAAATGTGGAAGCTGTAACACATTTTCTTTTCTTGGGCTCCAAAATCACTGAAGATGGTGACTGCAACCAAGAAATTAAAAGATACTTGTTCCTTGAAAGAAAGCTATGACCAACCTAGACAGTGTAATGAAAAGCAGAGACATCACTTTGCTGATAGTGGTCCATACAGTCAAAGTTATGGTTTTTCCAATAGTCATGTACAGATGTGAATCTGGACCACAAAGAAAGCTGAGCACTGAAGATTTGATGCTTTTGAGATGATTTTGAACTGTGATGCTGAGAAGACTCCTAAAGACTCTCCTGGACAGCAAAGAGATCAAAACAGTCAATTTTAAAGGAAATCAACCCTGAATATTCACTGGAAGGACTGATGCTGAAGCTGAAACTCCAATATTTGACCACTTGATGAGAAGAGCAGACTCACTGGAAAAGACCCTGAGGCTGGGAAAGACTGAGGCAAAAGGAGAAGGTGGCAGCATAAAAATGGTTAGACAGCACCACCAACTCAATGGATATGAATTTGAGCATACTCCAGGAGATAGTGGGGGACAGGGAAGCCTAGTGTGCTACAGTTATGGGGTTGCAGAGTCAGATATGACTTAGCAACTGAACAAAAACAACAAAATAGGCAAAAGGAGAAGGTGGCAGCATAAAAATGGTTAGACAGCACCACCAACTCAATGGATATGAATTTGAGCATACTCCAGGAGATAGTGGGGGACAGGGAAGCCTAGTGTGCTACAGTTATGGGGTTGCAGAGTCAGATATGACTTAGCAACTGAACAAAAACAACAAAATTGCATATTAGCAAGATTCTTCAACAAAATAACCCACACTAAAATGTACAAAGGGCCAGCATTCAACCTAGAAAATTCATCCACTTAGAATATCTCATGAAGAACTTCACTGCATGAAATTCAAGACTTTCATTCAAGATGCCAGGGAAAAGACCAAGCTATAAAACTGGGAATAAAAGAGCTAATTTAAAGCTAAATTAATCGAGTGGTGTAGCCAGAAACAGTGCTCCCATCATGTTTTACTGAATTCAAGTAAGATTCTCTTTAACGGATTCATTAATTTAAATTACAAATATATTTATATACAGTATTATTAGAAAATGACTTACAATAGTATTTATTACTGGGGTTAAAATTAAAAGCATAAATTTATATTGGATTTGATCTCCCAGTTAAGTATGATGCTATGGAGAAGACTGGTTTAAATTAATTTGCAGTGTAGGAACCTAAATATTAGGATCATTAAACAAATACAATAATAAGTAATCACTAAGAAAATCAATTCTACTGAATGATGGCAGTGGAAATGAAGATTGTCTTTTT
>SJYC01046147.1:0-12193 GCA_006408675.1 Madoqua kirkii
TTACTTCTTTGTCATCTAGGACTCACCCTCTTATTCTTTATTTTATACCTTTAATTTAGTAAAGGTAGGATAGTGTTTTTAAACCTATCTCAGTTTTGATACATATTTTGTAAAGTATTTTTAGAACTATCTCAGATTTTAAATTCCCTTTTTGACCACAGCTAATCCAATTACATCTTAATTTGACTTATTATGCTTATAAATTCTAAAATTGCCATTGCTGTAGCCTTATAACTACAGTTTTTACATTTTCTAATTGCCCGTTTAAATGTTATACCTTAAATTTTTGTCTTTTTGAACACTATAAGCATAGTTATTTTAAAATTTGAATCTGATTTGTTGCAAAAATGGAGCTTAAGTGTCTATTTTTATTGATTGCTTCTACTACACATCTCATGATTTCTGATGTGTTTTTGTCCCTTGTTATTTTTTATTGTTTGCTGAAAGTCATCTTTGAAGTATTTCTTCTGAAAATGATTTGAGAATCATACTAAAGCTATTTCTTTCAGAAAGGAATTTGCTTGTTTAGGCAAACTTCTATGGACATGCAGAGATGGCAATGGCACCCCACTCCAGTATTGTTGCCTGGAAAATCCCATGGAGCCTGGTGGGCTGCAGTCCATGGGGTCGCTAAAAGTCAGACACGACTGTCTTCACTTTCACTTTTCACTTTCATGCGTTGGAGAAGGAAATGGCAACCTACTCCAGTATTCTTGTCTGGAAAATTCCAAGGACAGGGGATCCTGGTGAGCTGCCGTCAATGGGGTCGCACAGAGTTGAACATGACTGAAGTGACTTAGCAGCAGCAGCAGCAATTATGGACATGAGCCATATGGAACTTTATTAACAGTATGAAAAAACTGAAATGAAGCAAAGGTAAGATACAATCCTTAGGACAGCTTTGACAGTCTCACTTTATCTTACTTTCAAAGTTCAGCCCTTGTGAATCTCTATCTTAAATACAAGGTCAACCAGCTTCTGACCTTGTTTGATTCTGAACTCCAAATTATCCATAATGATGCTATATTCTCAAACATAGTGAACGTCTATCATCTTCTATAGAGAGATAGAAAATTTTAGTTTAGTTTTTTTTTGCCTTGTGATGTATTTTTAAGATTTAATCTCCCAACAACTTTGTAATATATAGCAGTGTTAATTATGTTTAATACGTTGTACATTGCATCTCTAGTGCTTATTTTTCTGATAACTGAAAGTTTAAACTTTTTGATAACCTTCATTTAATTCCCCCTCCCCTGCCCCACATCACTACTTGTCACAGATCTGATATCTTTTCTATGAGTTTGTTTGTTCACTTTTTATGTTCCTGGTATGTAACATAGTGATTTGGTATGTTTATACATTTCAAAGTGATAATTATGATAAGTTTAGCTGTCATTGTCAATATACAAAATATTATACAATTATTGACTATATTCCCTATACTGTACATTTCATATCCATAACTCATTTTGTAACTGGCAACTTATACATCTTAATTGCCTTCACTTATGTCTCTCCTCCTCCTACTTCCCCTCTCCTCTGGCAACCACCTATTTGTTTTCTGTATGTACGATTAGGTTTCTGTTTGGTTATGTCTATTTACTTTTAAAATTCCACATAGACATGAAACCATATAGCATTTTTCTTTCTCTGTCTGTCTGACTTATTTCACTTAGCATATACTCTCTGACATCCTCATTACAGTGATGAGTATCCCTGCCTGTTATGTGGGAGAACAGGATTTGATTCCCTGATGGAGAGGCAACATGTCCTTGGCTTTCCTGGTTGGTCCGATCCTAAAAATATCTGCCACCAATGCAAGAGACCTGAGTTCAATCCCCAGGACAGGAAGATCCCCTGGAGAAAGGAATGGCAACTCACTTCAGCATTTTTGCCTGTAAAATTCCATGGACAGAGGAATCCGGTGGGCTACAGTCCATGGGGCCGCAAAGAGTTCCACATGTCTGAAAGACTAACACTTTCACTTTCACCTTCAATACCCTCTAGGTCCATCAATGTTTTTGTAAATGGCAAAATTTCATTTTCTGATGACTAATGTTTCATTATATATAAATGTATATACACCACATCTTCATTATTGATTCATTTATTGATGAACAGTTAAATTGCTTCCATATCTTGGCTACTATAAATAATGAATAATGATGCTATGAACATTGGGAGGCATATATCTTTTCAAATTAGTGTTTTCAGTTTCTTCACATTAATACCCAGGTGTGGAATTGTTGGACCATACAGTTCAGTTCACTTCAGTTCAGTCACTCAGTTGTGTACTACTGTACTACCATGTACTGCGATCCCATGGACTGCAGCAAGTGAGGCCTTTGTCCATAACCAACTCCTGGAGTTTACCCAAACTCATGTCCATTGAGTCAGTGATGCCATCCAACCATCTCATCCTCTGTCATCCCCTTCTCCTCCTGCCTACAATCTTTCCCAGAATCAGGGTCTTTTCAAATGAGTCAACTCTTTACATCAGGTGGCCAAAGTATTGAAGTTTCAGCTTCAACATCAGTCCTTCCAATGAACACCCAGGACTGATCTCCTTTAGGATAGACTGGTTGGATTTCCTTACATTCCAAGGGACTTTCAAGAGTCTTGTCCAACACCACAGTGCGAAAGCATCAATTCTTCTGTCCTGTGTTTTTTTTATATTCCAACTCTCACATCCACATATGACTACTGGAAAAACTATAGTTTGACTAGATGGACCTTTGTTGGCAAGTAATATCTTTGCTTTTTAATATGTTGTCTTGGTTGATCATAGCTTTCTTTCCAAGGAGTAAGCACCTTTTAATTTCATGGCTGCAGTCACCATCTGCAATGATTTTGGAGCCCAGGAAAATAAAGTCAGCCACTGTTACCACTGTTTCCCCATCTATTTGCCATGAAGTGATGGGACCAGATGCCATGATCTTAATTTTCTGAATGTTGAGCTTTAAGCCACCTTTTTCACTCTCTTCCTTCATTTCCATCATGTCCAGTTCTAACTGTTGCTTCCTGACCTGCATAGATTTCTCAAGAGGCAGGTAATTTGGTCTGGTATTCTCATCTCTTTCAGAATTTTCCAGTTTATTGTGATCCACATAGTCAAAGGCTTTGGCATAGTCAATGAAGCAGAAATATCTATTTTTAATTTTTTGAAGAATTTTTGTGCTGTTTTTCATGGTGGTTGCACCAATTTACATTCTCATCAAGAATCCTTTTCTCTCCATCCTCACCAACACTTATTATTTGATGTCTTTCTGGTAATAACCATTCTGACAGGTGTGAATTGGTATCTCATTGTGGTTTTAATTTGCATTTGTCTGATGATTACAGATTGTATGTTTTCATATGCCTGTTTGCCATGTGAGTCTTTTATAGAAAACTGTCTATTCAAGTCCTCTGTCCATTTTGGCTTGTAAATATCTTCTCCCATTCAGTAAGTGGCCTTTCACTGTGTTGATACTTTTCTTCACTGTGCAAAAGCTCTTTAGTTTGATGTAGTACCATTTGTTTATTTTTGGTTTTGTTTAGTGGATTAAAACAAATGTATACCACCCTTTTTATTTGTCTCACAGTAGGAAAGTGTTCCAAATTTTCAGTTTACTATTACATAAATCAGACCTATCAATTTTAAATTATAATGCTACTTCTACTTTGGTAGAAAACTCCCAACCCTCCTCCCTTCAAAAGAAAAGAAAACTGCTGCTCTGATTGTTATGTTAACTATCTAGAGTAAATGGCATTTGAGATACAAGCATGATGCAGGTTTAAGTATACTGCAGATATATACATGGACTGGATGGGTTCATTTTTGTCTATTGTTAAAGTTATTTTTCCTTTTATATATCATTTTTCTAACCACAGGCTTTTAAAACAAAGCATTTTCTTTCAAGGCTTTATGTTTATTATTTCAGTTGTTTTCATTTAGTCTGTCTCTCTTCACTGACTCATCTACTTAGGAACTTCTTCCATCTGTCCTCTGCAATTAAATTAAATCAATACTTTTCTAAGGTCTAATTGGAGCCCCAATGCTGCAGCATCTTTGCAGGACTCCAGTGCATAATCATAGCCCCATTCTATGAGATTCTAATGCACTAATGAATATCCAAAGAAGGCAAAGGCACCCCACTCCAGTACTCTTGCCTGAAAAATCCCATGAATGGAAAGAGCCTGGAAGGCTGCAGTCCATGGGGTCGCTGAGGGTTGGACATGACTGAGCAACTTGACTTTCACTTTTCACTTTGCATTGGAGAAGGAGATGGCAATCCACTCCAGTGTTCTTGCCTGGAGAATCACAGGGATGGGGGAGTCTGGTGGGCTGCTGTTTATGGAGTCGCACAGAGTTGGACATGATTGAAGTGACTTAGCAAGGAGTTAAGAGCATCATCTCTGGAACAAGACTGTCTTGTCTCCTCCTCTTAGTAACACAAAACTGAGAAAGTTACATGGTCTTAGTTGAACTGTTTTCCTCAAAAAATGTGTTGAATTTCTAACCTCATGCCACGTGATGGCAGAAGCAGAGACTGGAGTGATGGATCTGCAAGCCAAGAAGCCCAAGGACTAATTGCCAACAGCAACAGCCATGAAGACATAAGGAAGGATTCTTCCAAGGTTTGAAAGGGATCAAGGCTCTGCTAACACCTTATTTTGGACTTCCAGAAATCTGATGTGTGCAGAATTAAAATTTTGTTGCTTTAAACCTTCCAGTTTGTGGTACCTTTCTATAGAAGCCCAAGGAAACTAATATTGTATAACTTCTTTCTGCCTACTTTGTCTATAAAATGCAGATAATATTTTGTTCCATTGATCTATATTTCTGTCTTTGTGCCAGTACCATACTGTCTTAATGACTGTGGCTTTGTAGTAGAGCCTGAAGTCAGGCAAGTTGATTCCTCCATTTCCATTCTTCTTTTTCAAGATTGCTTTTGCTATTCGAGGTTTTTTGTATTTCCATACAAATCTTGAGATTGTTTGTTCTAGTTCTGTGAAATATACTGTTGGTAGCTTGATAGGGATTGTATTGAATCTGTAGAGTGCTTTGGGTAGTATACTCATTTTCACCATGTTGACTCTTCCGATCCATGAACATGGAATATTTCTCCATCTATTAGTGTCCTCTTTGATTTCTTTCAACAGTGTTTTATAGTTTTCGATATGTAGGTCTTTAGTTTCTTTGGGTAGGTATATTCCTAAGTATTTTATTCTTTTCGTTGCAGTGGTGAATGGAATTGTTTCCTTAACTTCTTTTTCTGTTTTCTCATTATTAGTGTATAGGAATGCAAGGGATTTCTGAGTGTTGATTTTATATCCTGCAACTTTACTATATTCATTGATTAGCTCTAGTAGTTTTCTGGTCAAGTCTTTAGGATTTTTTATGTAGAGGATCATGTCATCTGCAAACAGTGAGAGTTTTACTTCTTCTTTTCCAATTTGGATTCCTTTTAGTTCTTTTTCTGCTCTGATTGCTGTGGCCAAAACTTCCAGAACTATATTGAATAATAGTGGTGAAAGTGGGCACCCTTGTCTTGTTAGAAAGCCCTGAGATAAATCCACATCATATGGATACCTTATATTCGACAAAGGAGGCAAGAACATACAATGGAGTAAAGACAGTCTCTTTAACAGGTGGTACTGGGAAAACTTGTCAACTACTTGTAAAAGAATGAAACTAGATCACTTTCTAACACCACACACAAAAATAAACTCAAAATGGATTAAAGATCTAAACATTTTCCAATTTGGATTCCTTTTATTTCTTTTTCTGCTCTGATTGCTGTGGCCAAAACTTCCAGAACTATATTGAATAGTAGTGGTGAAAGTGGGCACCCTTGTCTTGTTCCTGACTTTAGGGGCAATGCTTGCAATTTTTTCACCATTGAGGATAATGTTTGCTGTGGGTTTGTCATATATAGCTTTTATTGTGTTGAGGTACGTTCCTTCTATTCCTGCTTTCCGGAGGGTTTTTATCATAAATGGATGTTGAATTTTGTCAAAGGCCTTCTCTGCATCTATTGAGATAATCATATGGCTTTTATTTTTCAATTTGTTAATGTGGTGAATTACATTGATTGATTTGTGGATATTGAAGAATCCTTGCATCCCTGGGATAAAGCCCACTTGGTCATGGTGTATGATCTTTTTAATGTGTTGTTGGATTCTGATTGCTAGAATTTTGTTAAGGATTTTTGCATCTATGTTCATCAGTGATATTGGCCTGTGGTTTCTTTTTTTGTTGCATCTTTGTCTGGTTTTGGTATTAGGGTGATGGTGGCCTCATAGAATGAGTTTGGAAGTTTACCTTCCTCTGCAATTTTCTGGAATAGTTTCAGTAAGATAGGTGTTAGCTCTTCTCAAAATTTTTGGTAGAATTCAGCTGTGAAGTCGTCTGGACCTGGGCTTTTGTTTACTGCAAGATTTCTGATTACAGTTTCAATTTCCATGCTTGTGATAGGTCTGTTAAGATTTTCTATTTCTTCCTGGTTCAGTTTTGGAAAGTTGTACTTTTCTAAGAATTTGTCCATTTCTTCCACGTTGTCCATTTTATTGGTGTATAACTGCTGATAGTAGTCTCTTATGATCCTTTGTATTTCTGTGTTGTCTGTTGTGATCTCTCTATTTTCATTTCTAATTTTATTGATTTGATTTTTTTCTCTTTGTTTCTTGATGAGTCTGGCTAATGGTTTGTGAATTTTATTTAGCCTCTCAAAGAACCAGCCTTTTGCTTTGTTGATTTTTGCTCTGGCCCCTTTTGTGTGTTTTCAATTTCATTCATTTCTATGCATATTTTGATTTCTTCTGTGATTTGTTGGTTATTCAGCAGCGTGTTGTTCAGCCTCCATATGTTGGAATTTTCAGTAGTTTTTCTGTTGTAATTGAAAGCTAATCTTACTGCATTGTGGTCAGAAAAAAATACTTGATATGATTTCAATTTTTTTGAATTTACCAAGGCTAGATTCATAGCCCAGGATGTGATCTATCCTGGAGAAGTTTTCATGTGCACTTGAGAAAAAGGTAAAATTCATTGTTTTGGTGTGAAATTGCCTATAGATATCAATTAGGTCTAACTAGTCTATTGTAGCATTTAAAGTTTGTGTTTCCTTGTTAATTTTCTGTTTAGTTGATCTATCCATAGATTTGAGTAGGGTATTAAAGTCTCCCACTATTATTGTGTTATTGTTAATTTCCCCATTCACACTTGTTTACATTTGTCTTACATATTGCCGTACTCTTATGTTGGGTGCATATATGTTTATAATTGCTATATCTTCTTCTTGGATTGATCCTTTGATCATTATGTAGTGTCCTTCTTTGTCTCTTTTCACAGCCTTTGTTTTAAAGTCTATTGTATCTGACATGAGTATTGCTACTCCTGCTTTCTTTTGGTCTCTATTTGTGTGGAATATCTTTTTCCAGCCCTTCACTTTCAGTCTGTATGTGTCCCTTGTTTCAAAGTGGGTCTCTTGTAGACAACATATATAGGGGTCTTGTTTGTGTATCCATTCAGCCAGTCTTTGTCTTTTGGTTGGGGCATTCAACCCATTTACTTTTAAGGTTACTATTGATAAGTATGTTCTGGAGAAGGCAGTGGCACCCCACTCCAGTACTCATTGCCATTTACTTTGTTGTTTTGAGTTTGAGTTTATACACCCTTTCTGTGTTTCCTGTCTAGAGAAGATCTTTTAGCATTTGTTGGAGAGCTGGTTGAGTGGTGCTGAATTCTCTGAGCTTTTGCTTGTATGTAAAGCTTTTGATTTCTCCTTCATATTTAATGAGATCATTGCTGAGAACAGTAATCTGGGCTGTAGGTTATTTTCTTTCATCACTTTAAGTATGTCGTGCCATTCCCTCCTGGCCTGAAGAGTTTGTATTGAAAGGTCAGCTGTTATCCTTATGGTAATCCCTTGTGTGTTATTTGTTGTCTTTCCCTTGCTGCTTTTAATATTTGTTCTTTATGTTTGATCTTTGTAAATTTGATTAATATGTGTCTTGGGGTGTTTTGCCTTGGTTTTATCCTGTTTGGGACTCTCTGGGTTTCTTGGACTTGGGTGATTATTTACTTCCCCATTTCAGGGAAGTTTTCAACTATTATCTCCTCAAGTTTTCTCGTGGTTTTTCTTTTTATCTTCTTCTTCTGGAACTCCTGATTCAAATGTTGGGGCATTTAACATTGTCCCAGAGATCTCTGATATTGTCTTCCTTTCTTTTAATTCATTTTTCTTTTTCCTCTCTGTTTTATTTATTTCTACCATTCTATCTTCTGCCTCACTTATCCTATCTTCTGCCTCCATTATTCTACTGTTGGTTCCCTCTAGAGTGTTTCGATCTCATTTATTGCATTATTCATTATATATGGACTCTTTTTAATTCTTCTAGGTCATTGTTAAATATTTCTTGCATCTTCTCAGTCCTTGTCTCCAGGCTATTTATCTGTAACCCCATTTTGTTTTCAAGATTTTGGATCATTTTCACTATCATTATTCAGAATTCTTCTTCAGGTAGATTCCCTATCTCTTCCTGTTTTGTTTAGTTTGGTGGTCATTTATCCTGTTCCTTTACCTGCTGAGTATATCTCTGCCTTTTCATCTTGTTTATATTGCTGTGTGGGGTGGCCTTTCTGTATTCTGGCAGTTTGTGGTTCCTCTTTATTGTGGAGTTTCCTTGCTGTGGGTGGGTTGGACAGGTGGCTTTTCAAGATTTCCGAGTTCTAAACTATAGTTCTATAAAACTAGTACCGTAGAAATAATCTACCAGAATATCTAAATGCTTTTATTCATAATTTTCAACACCTACCAGTGAGGCTGGCATATTTCTAATATATGCTTCCATATGGCCTGTCAGTCAAGGGCCCAAGATTCTTACAAGTATTTTGATAGTGTCCTTTGATAGTACTTTCCTTGGTAAATGCCTATTACAACTCTATTCATTCCACAGTTAAAAAAGATTTTTAAAAAGAGCTATTAAACTACTTATTCAACATAAAATGTGATGAAACTTTCTTCAGCCACATTAGGGGAAAAAAAAAAAAAACAAGTCTCAACCCCAAACAAAAATGACACAGTGGTAGCTAAAGAGCAGCTTTTCTGACCAAGAGAGGAGTCACCAAGGAAATGTCTGGAAAAGTACTTTGATCTCTGCTGGACGTGCCTGTCATGGTTTGCATGAGAGGCTTCTCCCTTTACATAGGGTGTGGACTCAGGAAACTTCTCCACACTGTTGGTAGGGCCAGACAGCTTGGGAGTGGGAAGCATTTGCTGGGAAATGAGAAATGAGAGCTAGACATACTGAATTTTCTTCTTCTGTCTTACCATGCAGTTTTCTGCTTTCCATAGTCCTTGATGTACTGGGTTTTTCCCCAGCAATTTCCTAGGACCCTCCAACAAGCTTCATGAGTTATAGTCACACATCTACACCATGTTGTTGTATAAAGATAAAGAAACACTGTAACCTACTATATTTGGACAGCCTTCTTGGTGAGGTAAAACAGATGTCAAGAAAGGAGGGTTATCAATATAAAGCTAAAGTGAGATGAGTAAGTTAAAGTAAAATCTTCAAAATAAATCATTCACTAGGGAGTCAGTAGAAGACAGAGCGTGACCGAGTAGGGTGGCAGCTCCAAGGAGGAGGCTAAAAACAAGTCAAGATCCTGTTTCAGAACAACAGTGCATTCAAAGTGTCAAAAATGTCTCCGTTTAAGCATGATCATCTGTAGACTCATAAAAGAGTAACAGGAGGTATAAATTCTTATGAAAGTAATCATAGGATCCATGGGTCTTTTTAGAAAGGCAAATCCAAATGCTCATTATGAATCTATAATCAGCACAGATTCAGATGCATCCTCCCCAGGCTCCAGCCTTCCAGTGCCAGCTTTGAACCTTTCACATATTTGTGAAATTGCTGTAGTGTAGTACTTTCTCTCTGTCTTTCCCTTCTTCTCTCCCTTCATCTCACTCATTTTTGTTCCCATAGATAAGACAAGACAGAAAGAGTGATAGCTCTCTTACTGTTTTTGTTTTTTTATCTCCTTTTTAAAACCACTGGAAAGTAGAAACAGTGTCTGCTGTTCAGTAAGTACATTGGAGTGTTTAATTCATATAGTGGCAGCTGAGAAACACTTTTGAACTCTCTGATTAAATGATTCAAGAGTTTTAGGCTTCCTTTATAAAACATAATGGAAAAATATGCATGTAACAGAATATATACAATGAGAACCAAGTGCCTTTGAATGTTTTCAGAAGAAAAGTGCCAAACCCTGTTTGGCAAAGACATATGCCTTTATTTTACTTTCATGGCACTTCAAGAGGCACACCCGAGGCCAAAATTTAATGTTTTAAAAATATATAAAAATACTCAGAATCAGCACTTTATTTCTGTTTTTGTAAGTTCTATATTTTGGCACAGGAGGAATAATATTACAGGGCCAAGATGAATGTTCTGTTCTTGATTCTGTGGCATATAATTTGAATATTTCATAGCACTGAATTATAGCAAGCATCTGAATCATTTAATGTTCAGAAAGCTCTGGTTAGGCAAAGAATCCATCTGGCCTAAATCAAACTGGGTGAGAGCTTCCCAGAGAACCAAGGAGAGAACAGCTATGTTGGAATATATGATCCTACCTAGTGTTCCAAGGAGGTGAAGCTCCAGGTGAAGAGGTAGTCAACAAATCTAAATCTCATTGACAAGACTTGTCACCAAAGGTGGAGAACTGGTAAAGAACTAGATCAAAACATATGTCTTTAGTTTCATGAAAGACTGTACCTCAACCAACGTCTATGGCCAGCCGCCTCTCCTCTACACCAGTCCCATAGCACCACGATCAATACTATCCACTTTTACCAAAATAAGAAGTTTCATATATCTCAAGTTCCCTTTCCCTAGTATCTCACAGTACCTATTCCAAGAAGCTCTTACTGTTTAATTTTAAGCCTATTCAGTCTTACATTCTAAAGCACAGAACATGCAGACACCTGTGAATCATCTGAAAATGACAAATGCTATTTAAGGAAGACCTAGCGTATGACCCCTTATAATTAAGAATGATTCAATAAAAGAATAAGGAAATAGCTCAAGTACATAGGCCAAAGGAACACAATTACTTTTTCTTGCAGTTATAGAGAATACAGTAATTCACTTAGGCATGCCTGCTTTAAATATTGATGTCGTCTCAAGAGATGATACAATGCCTTTCTGGATGGCCGAACAGAGCTTAAGTTCAGTCAGCAGCATGCAGACAACAGGCCGTTCATTTCCATACTCCAGATAACACAAAACAGTTACTTCATCCCAAGGCCTGTTGAGAGGCCAGTGAAATCACTGGTCTGCATTAACTTGCACTTCTGGGCCTCTAGATGGTGGTTGTAAAATCGTAAGTGCTTGGATGAACACTTCACAGGACTTGATGAGGAGTGCTTTTCACAATAGAAAATGTGAGTCACACAGCTTTTACAAGGGTATCTGTCTCATGCAGAAAGCCTGAAAAACTGGAATGAAATGTTACCTCTGCCAGAAGAGTGTCAAGAGGCACACCAAGAGGCAACATGTGAAACTAAGTAAGTTATGCTGTGTAAATCAAAGTCCCATTTTCCTATTTAGAAAATGGGCTTTGGCAGCAAATTCTTTATTGTCCTGAGCAACAATAGTAGGAACCAGAATGGTTGCTATGAAAGTTTATGGAGTTTTCATAACCCAATGTTGCTTGGCACATTTCCCCCCCTCTAGGGATTATACTGACTTTGCTCTATCATGGTTGAAAATGATAGAAACATTTTCATCCAAATATTTTTCACATAGATATATCTAGTTACATTTAAACATTATATGATTCTTCATGCCATGTAGAGCTGGAACATTAAATCCATGTGGGAGATAGGGGCAGAGGGAGGTTATTTATCTATTTGCCTTGCAACAATCCAGAAATTAGGAGGTTTCCTGTTTTATACTCAATACGAAAGTATTTCACATAGGTATGAAATTATGATAATTTGAGAGGATTTATAAAAATCCCATTAACAAACATTTATTTCTATAATTAAATTATTAATGTTTAGTGAGTTTACCCAAGTGATCAGAGACTTTTTCAAGATATGTATTTTTTAAAACACATTTTATTTTTTTAGTTTCTGGTTTTTCTAAATAAGCATCTCTAAATGATAACATTTTAACCTTATTGGGAAATTCTGCCTTT
>SJYC01046148.1:0-10185 GCA_006408675.1 Madoqua kirkii
TACAAATGTTTTCCATTTATTTTATTTATTTTTAATTGTTAAAAGAGGACATATAGAGAGAGGTAGGTCCCTAAGAATTCAAAAAAAAAGGAAAGAAATTTAACATGTTTCAAAAATAAGAGCTTTGGCACTTATTATTATACTTCCTCTGTTTTAGTTTTCATATAAATCTAAATTTCTTTGTTTACAACCAACAACAACAAAAGTATAAGTAAAATAGATATACATATTTGCAAGTAAGAAATATATTTTAATTGTAAATCAAGAAAACATATTAGAGCCTTGCTCCTTAAACATCCAACATCAGTTTTGGAAGTCACACTCCTGGACATGTAACATATGTCTTACAATAGCAGGTCCAGGTCTCTTTTTGGAAACGACATGCATTATGAATAATCTTCACATGAGTCACAGGCACCAATAAAAGTAAAAAAAAAAAAATGTGGAGAGGTAAAGTAAAAACAGCATAAATACAATTATCACCACTAAATTTTATATGCTAAGTTGTAACAATTATTTGATCATTGACTGGCACTTACTTAAAAAGGCAAAATGTTTACATAGCTGTGAAAATATATATACCATCTAGGATTTGAATTATGCACTCTTTTCCTTGAGCCAAATTTAACTGCATTGCTTTCTCACCCACCAACAAAATCTTTATCCTATATTTTTGTAACACATCACTGGAAATACATTTCCCATCATTATAATATATATGGCTCTTAGGATGCTCTGGCTAAAAATAATACTTTTTCAAAAAGTGTTTTTAACATAATATGTAATACTGGTTCACTATCAACATGTATAAAAGTAAATGCATATTCCAAAAAGCAAAAGTAAATTAGTTACCAAAGCCATGTGCTAGTGACCACATGAAGGCACACAGCTGCTTGCTAAATCATTTGTTTATGATGGAAAAAGTCACATTAGTTTTCAAAAGTGTAAGAGTTTGTGCTGAAGGTGACTTTTCCTAGAGCAATAACAACTTTAGAACATTTATCATTGATGTTTGAAAACTGCAATTAAATAACTGAACATTGATGCCTCTAAACAGATCTAATAGCCTCAGTACCTTACAAATGAATTATTCAAATTCTTAATTTCTAGAATCAAATGCCAAAAGACTTTTAACAAGGAAAAAGCAAAGCATTAAAACACTTCTCCAGTGATACTGATGAATAATACTAAGAATTTTCTGTAAGTATATTAAATCATGAACTGCTGAGAGAAGAAACCTATGCAATTTCAGACTTAAAAATCACAAAGAGGATAACTTCTAGATAGAGATGGGAAAGTTAGTAATTTTTATTCGAAATCCCAGTCAGTTTAGCTTCACCATCTTTTGGAAGAAGAGGTCTGGATCCAGCCCCTTCTGGCCAATGATTACTACTATTTTTAACTTAAAGTTTTTAGTAAATGCCTTCCTTTGATCTCAAGGATTGTCTCCTGGGAGACCCTCAGCTGGACCTCAGGTTTAACTTGTACACATGTACCTTCAGAAGAATACTTTAAACCAAAATGTCTTACTTCTAGCCAACCAGCCCATGGTATGCATGGGCAGGTTCAGTTTCCATTCATCTCCAGATCTTGGTCCCATAAGTCAGTACCTTATGGACATCTGAAAGGTTTACCAAATAGATGGCAGTCTTCAAGAACCTTTAGATAGGGATCACCAAAGTGGGAAGCAGTTTATCTGAATCTTACCAGAAAATATCTGCTACAGTTCAAAAGAACTGCCATAGTGGGGGAAAAATGCCACCCCCAATGGCCAAAATTAACACAGAGATAAAGTTTATTACAGTGCCATTGTTTTCAAGGGAAATAAAACACACATAGTATTTTCCATTAATTTCTCCAGCACCACCCACTCCATCCTACATCTTCAGAAAAGAGCTCGTACTTTCTAGTATACTTTACTTCCCATGCCACTGCCAGCTGTGACAGATTTGTATATGTCACCCAATACTTTCCTTCTTCCTAGATACAAATCGACACTTCATTTGCTAGACTTCTTGTACTTCCTTTTTTCTTTTTTTTCCCACTTCTGCTCATAGTTAAAGCAGATGTGTCTTCCTCAGCCTTGTCTTCTCTTTGACTGCAGATGGAGGAAACCAAGCAAACATCTAGGGTTACATGAGAGATGGAGAGCTACCTAAAGAAGGAGCCTAGGTCCCCAAGTGACCACGCGGGGCAGAATCTCTGTCCCTCTGACCTGCACTGAGCTTTCACAAAAGCATAAAATATACTCCATGAAGGAGGGCATGGCAATCCACTCCAGTATTCTTGCCTCAAGAATCCCATGGACAGAGGAGCCTGGTGGACTATGGGATCCATGGGGTGACACAGAGTCAGACACAACTGAAGCAACTTAGCATGCATGCACGCACACTCTTATGGGGTTAAACTTCTTCAGGTTTGGAGGTTGTTGTTTTTTTTAATAGCATTTATTGTATATGATTATTAATAAACTACTCCTTTCATATCGCAGTTGAATCTATAATCTTACTTATTGGATTTCTAAAAATAAGACATATAGTTTCCATTGTGGAAGGAGTCTACCATGGCCAAGCCAGTAGGAACTTTACAAAGCGTCTCTCAGCTGGATTTGCTCTTTGCATTTTTCTCACTCATGACTCATCCAATGACTGTTATAAAACCATTTTCTTCTTTGCTGCTACAATTTACTTGTAAGAACAGAGAAGTTGTTATGTAGGATAATGACCCTAGGAGTCCCACAGAGAGACCAGCAAGATGAAACAGAGATGAGATCACCTTATTCTGAACTACCTATGATTTTAGAATCACAGAAGTGTTAAATCATATTAGGCTGCTAACTTTGGCCTTTCTGGAAATTTTCACTGCTTTACAGGATAATCAACTATTCCACAAACCAGAGGTATGTGGGAAAAGGAGGAAATTCAAGTAGCCAAATGGAATTAGCCTTATCATATAGATACTGCAGAGTTTCCTACATGTAATCTTTGTGAGCAATGTTCTACAATTCTTTGGGGATAAAAAACACAGGGAACACATTAGAAACTATATTTCACTGTTTGACACACTGGAATTTTCAACTATTGTTTTCAACTAAAAAGTATAAATAATAAACTTAGATGTTCTAAGCATGGCCTTTGGAACTTTCTTTGTTGATGCTATCATAAGTACACATACTAGAAGTAAAATGGAAGATGAATAGTTTACAGTATAAAGAAATATTTTCCATCTTCACAATCTACAGTTTCAGGGCTCCCTAAGGCCTTGAAATGAAGTCTACGTGGTGGTCTCAACTCTAACCCCTGGAGAATGTGTTCTACATCTCCAAGGCAGAACACCTGATTCTGCAGAATTTGACACTTCTCTGCAACCTCCACACAGAAGAAACAGAGGACTTGACATGCATGGAAATTAAATTATCTTTCACCCCCAGAGACATGCTGTCCTCCCAGGTCAGGGTTACATTAAGGTCAAATGAATGAGCTCAAATTTCAACCAATTCTGCTCTAGCTGTGATTCAACAGAAAACACATCCTTTTGAGCTCTTGGCAAACTGCTACATTTTACAAGATTCATCAAAAATAAGAATGGAATAAAACCAAGCAAATCACCTTAATTGAAAAATAGTTTTGCATTATCAAACCAGGTGATTAAACCTTAAACGCTAGAAAATCACCTAAAAATGTGTTTCCCACTAGTTCATAAATGTATAAATAAATTCTGAGACAGTTATAAAAACTCAGCCTGCTGACCCTAACTGTTCAATATAACCATCATAGACCCTAAGAACTGTTTACTTGGTTTTGCAGATTAGTAATTCACACCCCTATGTAATATCTGAATGACTGAGATGCCATCAAAAATAGAGCCTCTTAGGACTCATCACTAAGACCTTAATGAAAATATAGAGGCACTTAAAATTGCTTTTAAAGAGTATTAATCATTGATATTCATGGGAGCTCCTTCAGTGCGTAACTACATTCAGTTCAGTTCAGTTCAGTCATTCAGTCGTGTCTCTTTCTGACCCCATGAATCGCAGCACGCCAGGCCTCCCTGTCCATCACCAACTCCAGGAGTTCAACCAAATTCATGTCCATTGAGTCAGTAATGCCATCCAGCCATCTCATTCTCTGTCGTCCCCTTCTTCTCCTGTCCCTAATCCCTCCCAGCATCAGGGTCTTTTCCAATTAGTCAACTCTTCACATGAGGTGGCCAAAGTACTGGAGTTTCAGCTTCAGCATCAGTCCTTCCAATGAACATCCAGGACTAGTCGCCTTTAGAATGGACTGGTTGGATCTCCTTGCAGTCCAAGGGACTCTCAAGAGTCTTCTCCAATGCCACAGTTCAAAAGCATCAATTCTTCAGTGCTCAGCTTTATTCACAGTCCAAATCTCATATCCACACATGACCACTGGAAAAACTAGAGCCGTGACTAGATGGACCTTTGTTGGCAAAGTAATGTCTCTGCTTTTGAATATGCTGTCTAGGTTGGTCATAACTTTTCTTCCAAGAAGTAAGTGTCTTTTAATTTCATGGCTGCAATCACCATCTGCAGTGATTTTGGGGCCCAAAAAATAAAATCTGACACTGTTTCCCCATCTATTTCCCATGAAGTGATGGAACCAGATGCCATGATCTTGGTTTTCTGAATGTTGAGCTTCAAGCCAACTTTTCCACTCTCCTCTTTTACTTTCATCAAGAGGCTTTTTAGTTCCTCTTCACTTTCTGCCATAAGGGTCATGTCATCTGCATATCTGAGGTTATTGATATTTCTCCAGGCAATCTTAATTCTAGCTTGTGCTTCTTCCAGCCCAGCATTTCTCATGATATACTCTATGTATAAGTTAAATAAGCGGGGTGACAATATACAGCCTTGATGTACTCCTTTTCCTATTTGGAACCAGTCTGTTGTTCCATGTCCAGTTCTAACTGTTGCTTCCTGACCTGCATATAGGTTTCTCAAGAGGTATATAGGTAACTACATTAGACTTACTTAAATGTTATATATTATAAAAGATAATTTCTTTTGCTGAAAGTGGACTATTTTACTTGCCTACTTCTACTCAATCCTTTCTCAACTGACATGGCCAGTCATCTTTTGGCTGAAACAAGATAAACCTCAGCCAAATCAGGAAAATTAAAAATACATATAACTCTAGTGCAATAAAATGTTTTTAGTTCATTCAGAGCATATTACATTTCCCACAGAGGCAGTTTGGTGCAGTTTGGTAATTTAGTGAATTTATATAATTATATCTACAAATGGGGGTTATTTGTTTCAAAGTCCTTGAAGGCACCCACACTTTGAATGAAAGTCTTCTGAATTCCTAAAGGTCACTACTCTACACTTCTACGTTTTATGGGGTTGTCTAATCCAGGTCCTAGTTGTTACACAAGAAAAACAATGTCAAGAAGCCAGTTTTCTTGCTTTCATCACTGGAATTTTCAGTAGTCTTAAATCCGTGGACCTGCAATCTCCACTGAAGACCTACATGACTTGAACTGTGTTACCTTGAGGAGCATCAGGTAAATATGATTAGAGAAATGCATCTTCAGGACACAGGCCACTCTTTCAGTAGTGTGCATGTAGTTTGAAACTAAATAATCATCTAGTTCCTTGATCAACTGTACTCACACCATAATCATCATCTGCTGAATCAATCTGTCAAACCTCTTGCCATGAAAACCTCATGTCTTCTGCATGTCCAGTAAGCCCAAATGGCTATGTAACTCTTCTCACTTTCAGAATTCGATTGTGTGCATATATATATATATATATAACATGAAGTGATGGAACCAGATGCCATGATCTTGGTTTTCTGAATGTTGAGCTTCAAGCCAACTTTTCCACTCTCCTCTTTTACTTTCATCAAGAGGCTTTTTAGTTCCTCTTCACTTTCTGCCATAAGGGTCATGTCATCTGCATATCTGAGGTTATTGATATTTCTCCAGGCAATCTTAATTCTAGCTTGTGCTTCTTCCAGCCCAGCATTTCTCATGATATACTCTATGTATAAGTTAAATAAGCGGGGTGACAATATACAGCCTTGATGTACTCCTTTTCCTATTTGGAACCAGTCTGTTGTTCCATGTCCAGTTCTAACTGTTGCTTCCTGACCTGCATATAGGTTTCTCAAGAGGTATATAGGTAACTACATTAGACTTACTTAAATGTTATATATTATAAAAGATAATTTCTTTTGCTGAAAGTGGACTATTTTACTTGCCTACTTCTACTCAATCCTTTCTCAACTGACATGGCCAGTCATCTTTTGGCTGAAACAAGATAAACCTCAGCCAAATCAGGAAAATTAAAAATACATATAACTCTAGTGCAATAAAATGTTTTTAGTTCATTCAGAGCATATTACATTTCCCACAGAGGCAGTTTGGTGCAGTTTGGTAATTTAGTGAATTTATATAATTATATCTACAAATGGGGGTTATTTGTTTCAAAGTCCTTGAAGGCACCCACACTTTGAATGAAAGTCTTCTGAATTCCTAAAGGTCACTACTCTACACTTCTACGTTTTATGGGGTTGTCTAATCCAGGTCCTAGTTGTTACACAAGAAAAACAATGTCAAGAAGCCAGTTTTCTTGCTTTCATCACTGGAATTTTCAGTAGTCTTAAATCCGTGGACCTGCAATCTCCACTGAAGACCTACATGACTTGAACTGTGTTACCTTGAGGAGCATCAGGTAAATATGATTAGAGAAATGCATCTTCAGGACACAGGCCACTCTTTCAGTAGTGTGCATGTAGTTTGAAACTAAATAATCATCTAGTTCCTTGATCAACTGTACTCACACCATAATCATCATCTGCTGAATCAATCTGTCAAACCTCTTGCCATGAAAACCTCATGTCTTCTGCATGTCCAGTAAGCCCAAATGGCTATGTAACTCTTCTCACTTTCAGAATTCGATTGTGTGCATATATATATATATATATATATACATATATATATATAATATGACTCTTAAGAAAGAGGAAATAAAGAAATAATGTCCTACAAATATATAAAGATCAATGTAAGAGGTGTGATCTAGCTAACTCCTCATGTAATACTACTTGAATATTTCCTAATAATTCATTTTTTCAATTGCCTAACAGAAAGTAAGCATTTTCAACCAGTAGATATATAATATACATGGAGTGTAACTGACAAATATATACAAGTAATAAAATGAATGTAAAAATAATCAAATTACAAGTGAATCTAGGTTTCCACCTCTATGGCTCAGCACCATATCAGTATTTGACCAAAGGGAATTTCTCCCACCTTGTTCCGATAAGGCTTTCATACAACCTGGCATTCTGGAGGGGAAGCTTTCTTTCCATGGCAAACTTTTCCGTAATGAGTCAAGGTTCCCAGCCTAACCAAGCACACTTCAGGTCTGAAAATCATTAACCTTAGGGCACCTCAGGCTTTGCACAGACATGCCCAAATAGGTACAAAGATAGAGCCACTCTTTCTGATTAACTACAAAGACCTCATGAGAGAGAGCAAAGATGCCCTGATTAGGCATAACAGCCACCCCCAAGTGAGTTGGTGGCAATAGCCGCAGGCTTGCTAGGGGCAGCACACCACTCCTTGAGAATCACATTGACTTGTAGCACCTAACCTGATCCCACCTGCATCACCTGAGGATGAAGTTAAGCTGGTTTCTGCCACCCGGGAAAATGGAGATCAATCTGGTCAAAGCACAAAACCACAGAAAATTCCTGTTATAAAAAGGTAAATATATATTCTCCAAGCAAACAGTGTGCATTGCTTGCTCATTTCTTTCATTTTAGTTCAAAAGTTATAACAAGCATATGAGTTGACTACAAAATCATATATATATATATAATTATTTATTGATGCACATACAGATGTGAGTATGGATGCAGACATAGGCCTATATCTCAATGTAGTTCAAGATGATTTTGTTGTTTTCTTTTTTTTCTTACATTATTAGAATCATTCTCTGTATTATTCTGGGATTTTCCTTCTGGCTTATAAGGTATAATCTACAAATCATACATTCCAACTGTTGTATGGTACAGTTCTATGAATTTAATCTACTGTTGTATGATCACATTCACAGTAGAATGTAGAATATTTCCATCATCCCCAGAAGTTTTCTTATGCCACTTTAAAATCACCCTTTCCCACACTTCCAGGCTGAAGCAACCATTGATCTACTATCTATGAGACTTAACAATATATCTTGGAAATTATTCTATGGGACTGGTAAAAATAAATAAATAAATAAATTCCAGTGGTTCTGTAAAATATAATCTGTGACATGTTCCACACATGTATAACAGTTTTCATAGTATGTTGGAAATGGAACTACAGAATAGATTTGTATAAAAGCCCTTTTATATTTATATTTTTCTATTTTAAGATCTATAGCAAATGCTAAACAAGAGCCATATGGACCACACAACTTTTCTCCAAAATGATTATCAAGCATTAGGAAAAATTAGCAGCTGTCAATTTCAGTTCAGTCGCTCAGCTGTGTCCAACTCTTCGCGACCCATGAATCGCAGCACGCCAGGCCTCCCTGTCCATCACCAACTCCAGGCGTTTACTCAGACTCATGTCCATTGAGTCAGTGATGCCATCCAGTCATCTCATCCTCTCCTCCTGCCCCCAACACCTCCCAGCATCAGAGTCTTTTCCAGTGAGTCAACTCTTCATATGAGGTGGCCGAAGTACTGGAGTTTCAGCTTTACCGTCATTCCATCCAAAGAACACCCAGGGCTTATCTCCTTTATAACGGACTGGTTGGATCTCCTTGCAGTCCAAGGGACTCTCAAGAGTCTTCTCCAACACCACAGTTCAAAAGCATCAATTCTTCAGTGCTCAGCTTTCTTCACAGTCCAACTCTCACATCCACACATGACCACTGGAAAAACTATAGCCTTGACTAGACGGACCTTTGTTGGCAAAGTAATGTCTCTGCTTTTGAATGTGCTGTCTAGGTTAGTCATAACGTTCCTTCCAAGGAGTAAGTGTCTTTTAATTTTATGGCTGCAGTCACCACCTGCAGTGATTTTCTCCTTCAATTTACCGAAAACAATGGGCATAGCTGGACTTTCCCGATGGCCCAGTGGTAAAGAATCCGCCTGCCAATGCAGGAGACTCGGGTTAGATTTTTGGTAAGGAAGATCCTCTGAAGGAGGAAATGGTAACTGATTCTAGTGTTCCTTCCTGGAAAATTCCATAGACAGAGGAGATTGATGGACCACAGTCCATGGGGTTGAAAAGAGTCAGGCACGACCAAGCACAGATAAGAAGAATTGGTGGAGAGTAGCGGAAAAAAGGAAAGAAACATTAAAAACACTGTAAACTATTTTCTATGTTTTTAAATTATACAAATAAGCTTACTATGCATGATAGAGTAAAAATAAATTGAAGAGTTTCTCAGGGCCTGCTTTTTCAGCTAAGAGGCCAGATCTAAAAATAGTAAGAGTACAGCCAGAAGACAAAGGACTTGGAAGAACTTAGGAGGGATTTTCATCTTCATAGGTTCCTGATGCCAAAAACATGGAACTTTGAATAATTTCTTTAGCACAGCATAACCATGACCCTCAAATCTCAGATTTAATATTCTCATTTCACATTTCATAGCTCCTACAAGGTTCCAAAAGAGAGAAAGTACATTTTTTCCAACAGATTAATATTTTGGCAAACTAGAACTTGCCCAGAGGAATCCACTAGCCCTATTCATTCACATATGCAAAGAAAGCTAAGGTTATTGACTAACAAGTTGATAAATTGTAACCTGGCCAACAGCTGTTTTCATGGAATTTCTCTGTATTCAAATGACAGAAGCAGAATGCCTGCATTTCCCTATGTGGACCGCATCCAGTAGAGATAGGATTACAAGAAAATATTGCCATTTTACAAACAAAAAACCCTATTATTCATATTTTGTGTGTTCAATTAAACTTGTTGGCTTAAGCAGGTGTAATCTGATGGCAGACATATCACCTGGATGTTCCTGGAAGGGATGACAGAGCTTCAGGCTCATGGGTCAACTACAGGACAGTATTTTGGAAGTGCATGATAGGAAACTGCAAAGATACTGTTCCAAAACATATTCTTTTTAAGAGCCAGAGATTCTGAGTATTAAGCTGCCAGGGTGAACTCTAGAGCGGGGGGGGGGGGGGGGGGGGGAAGATACCAGGCCCC
>SJYC01046149.1:0-13500 GCA_006408675.1 Madoqua kirkii
GGGGGGGGGGGGGGGGGGGGGGGGGGGGGGGTACAAAATATGCTCTCACCAATATGACAGCAAGAGTGCAGCAGTTTCATAGCAAGGAGACCCTTACTCAGAGGTGGCTGTTATTTTTCCACTTAAGATGCAGTTCCCCAATACTGTTTTCCTGTCAGATTCAGTCCACCACAATACTGAGGGAAGAATAATCCCATTCCTTTGCTTATAAAGTAAAGGCTTCACTTCTAAAATAGAATACTCCACCAAACACCACCAAATGGCCCAGAAACCTAGGAGGGCCAGGCTAGATTTCATGGCCAAAGAGTTTCAGTTGTTGAATATTTAATGCCAATATCTCAGTCAGCCTCAGAGAAACCCAGCTCCCAGCTTCTGAGCACAAACAGCTCAGTCACACAAAGAGGCTTGCATAGTTCCCTCCATCTGACCCATTTCAGCAATTCTAATCTTAAAGATTGGTACAGCAGTAGATTCAATTGAAGAGATGACTTAAGAATACAGATCTCAAGACTCAGGTAAAAACTACATTTCTACTTTTCATTTCAAATACATTTCTATTTTTCATTTCAACTAACTATATTTCAAATAAGGATTTATAATTGGTGAAAAAGAAACCAGATCTATTGCTTAATTGAACTATAGCTTTATTGGCAATTCACTGTACAAAAAGCAATAATACCTAGTATTTGCTCCACACTAAATCCTCACAATAACTATATCAGGTAGGTAAGGATGTGCTTGCTTTGTATGATATAATTGAGTCTTAGAGAAGTTGAGAAATCTACCCAAGAACTAACAGGTTTTAAGAAGAACTGGAGGTAGAACCCAAGTCTTCAATGTTTTAGGTGATATTCTATTACACCACAACTGTCTCCTAAATCACTTAGTCCCCAAATGAAAATGTGGCAAAAGTTACAGAGAATGAATTAAGGAGAAGGTTAGAATTTCTGAGACTCAAATAATTTACAAAACTAGGTATTAAAAATGGTTCTCTAAGATTCTGAAGCCACTAATGAATTGATTTATTAATACTGGACTCCTTTTATCTTGCCTTAAGTCCCCCAGGCTGAGTCATGCCGAATGTCCCAGAATCTGAAATAGGATCTCTCTCAGTCACTAGGAAGCAGAAGATGGGAATGAGAAATAAGACCTCGCCTGTTGTTGAGAAGAAAATCTCAGGGCTTTTTCTAGGCCATGGGGATAATCTGGCTCTTGGTATTAAAATCATTCAGTAAAAGGAATTGAACGTTTTTAGAAGAAAACAGTACACAGCTTCATTTGCATATTTATTGGGGATATTTAGAGAGATCAATAATTTAGATTTCCTCTATAAATTAAGCCTTAAGCACCAGATCAGAATAAAATTAGATTAGTATCAAAAAGCCAACCAAAACCACTTCATCATCGAACCAAATGACATTTTGTAACTCAAAGAAAGTATTTTTGGTATTCTGTGTTTGAGCCCCTGAGTATATCTATGTAAATATGAAACACTTGCTGATTTGGAGTATCATGTTAGGGACTATTTAAAATAATCTCACTTAATAGTAAATTGGATTAGGCCAGGTTACTTATACAATTTAGTGAGAGAATGTGTATTTTGGTTTGGTTAGACTATGATAATTCATTCGCAATCAACATTTGTTTCCCTACTTCTCAATTTAATCAATTTTATAAAATAAAATGTCACCCTAACATATTAATAATTATCTGTTAAAATCTGTCTTGTGTAATTTTAGCAAATAAACAAGCCCATATTTATGATTTTTGTCTATAACTGTTTGAACACACAAACACATGAAGATAAAATTTTCACAGTTATTCTAAGATCTTTGAAAATGTTGAATAAATTTGAGGAAAAAGCATTTTTTTTAATAAAACAAATATTAGTTCCAAGGCTTTCATTGGAAGTTAGCTTTTTAACTGAGGAGACTCTACTCTTTCTTTCAAAATTGTTGTATCAGCTCTTTAGTTCTGCTTGTGGTAGACTCAATATTGTTGACTGGCTTATTTCAGTGCTTAATGTAGTATTACAACACTTGAGAGTGCATAAAAAATAGCAAGACACTGTAAATAGCTTGCCTTCTCCTCAAAGTTCCACCACTGCCAAAACCACCACTTGACTCTGAGTTTACTACGTAAATATAGGTACCTATAATCTATACGCATCATTGCCAATACCTTCATTCAAGTGGATCTAACTATCCCAGGGATTGGATTGCTTCTCTTTTTCCTTAGTCCCAAAATCACCTAAAAGAGGTTTCTATTCTGAGATGGTAATTAAACAACTGCTTTTTTAATTTGATCAGTTCATTCCAATCCCTTACAGTTGATTTCAGTAAAACAAGATCTCGGCCCAAAGCACAGGGCACTCAGCCATCTTCAGAGTCATTGGATTATGACACGTATTACGTATAATCCCAAATGCTGAAGGCCTTCCGACACGCTGTTTTTTGGCAACTTAGCCTTTTGGTGAGAGTAAGTCTGTTTGATGAATGGTCCTGAACAGGAGTTATGTGATCTCTGGCCTTTGTGTGAAAGAAAACGTTTTTCTAAAAAACCATGTTTTGTGTGATCCATCATGAAACAATCTTTCAATTTATCTGCTATGATTCCAGTCTTTCCGCACTGACAGAAATGTGCCTCAGATAATGTCAGTCCCAGTTCAGATGAAACTCTACATTTGGCAGTCCACCTACCATTGTCAGCTGGAAGGAGGCCTTCTTTTAGCTAACAATACAATTTAAAATCTAGGCCCCAACATGGGCTAAGCTATCTGTTGAATGCGGATCATGCCTGTGAATAAGCACATGTGGAAATACTACCACAGCCGGATTCATACCGCAGGCAGGGAAGGATTTGAGGGCTCACTGTGGCCCAACGGTCCTGAGAGAGCCAGAGGGCCATATGGTCATCTCTGCCAATCAGCACTAGATATGTCATTTGCAGTGTCAAGTTGGGTGGTTTTTTTTTTTTCTTCTTATTTTTGTTTAAGTAGCAACATCACTTACTGAAAAGCCATTTTCTTACGATATTTGTGTAGGTGAGAACAAGCAAAATAATCTTGGTGAGTTAGAAAACAGAAAATCACGGATTGCCGCTTGAATTGCTTCTTGGCATACCGAAGTTTTTATTTCTGTTTTGGCTGTGGTTTCACAACCCTAAAGGCAAACTGTGGGTGTGCAAATAAACCGATTACTTAAAACATGGGTTCTTAAATCACTCACCCTTCCTCTGTTTCAAATAGCATACAATCTGTTTGCAATAATAATGAGCATAAACATCACCCACCTCCCTCCAGCTAAATGGATGTTAATACTATAACTGCTGTGTTTACTTTGCACCTGAATTCCACTGTGGTGAGTATTTGGGAGATTCGGATTCCAACAGAATATTCCAAATGGTATTCTGGCAGATGACAAAGAATACAAATGTATTTCATTTTTAGATTAATTTATAGTGTGTCCCAAGCCCCTTGGGCATCCTAGCAAAGGAAAAAAAGAAAAAAAAATTAGAAACACATCCAAGAGAAATATCTCCAAATAAAACCAAGATCGGGAGCTCAAAATAAATGATGCTATAATGAATACCACAAACTACAAAGGAAAAATGAAGCTTCAGATTACTCAGAGCCCTTGAGGCTGAAGAGGTGATTAACCAATTAACCATTGCATAGTATTTTGGAGCTATAAGAAAGCTTTCTATCAATGAGAGTTTTATGAGTTTGGAAGAATGACTCACAAGAAGATGCCCTTCCCAGCCAGTCCTTTCTTGCAGCCCACAGGAATAATTCCAGCTCTGCAAAGTCCTCCCAGCAGCTGAGGTAGAATAAGAACAGACTGTCCATCACTGTATTTAATCATGTTTCAAAATAAACTGACAGAAGTGAATAAACAGCTTCTGAAAAGGAAGCTGTATAATTTCATCCTTAATACAAAGAAATTACTGGCTTTCAATGGGGAAATTAGAAATCATAATATGAAGATAAGAAAGGTTTTTAATCTATTAAGTTAATTAGATAAGTAACTATATTATGGATTTAACAGAGTGATAGGGATACTTTTTCCTAGAAATAGAAAAAAATCATCTTCATATCAGAATATTTCTTCACAGAATCTTTGATTCAAACCCAATTAATAGTGTTCTTTAAAGTCTGAATTTAAGTGTTTTGGATCCTCTTTATGTGAAGTTAAAGAGAACAAGAAAATGTTAGAAAATTAATTGTATATATTTTTATGTGTGATTACATAATAAAAATAACTGATTCTGTCTTCTCATGTTTCTGGGACCTGAAACTAGCCCAGTTAAAGGCAAGCTTAAAAATCTGAAAATGTGATTTAGGGTTGACCCAAGAAGTTGGCACTCCCCTCTGTACCACACCAAAGAGATGTTACTGAGACAAATTTTAGAGTACTGCCAAGACTGCATCTATGGATGAGTCATTAAGACCTTTGTCCAGGCATAACTGTCAGTGTACTACTATCATACGAACATCACACAGCAACAACTGTAAAAAGGTTTGCTTTCCTGAAATGACTGAAATTTGAATGTGAAAGTAAGAGGAAAATAAAACTCAGAATATACCATTAGCAAATCTGTTCAGCATCTGTTCAATCAAGAATAGATCGGGATCCACCAACACTGAAACACAGATTCAGGTTCTTATCATATTTAAATTTAGTGTCATATAATTGTCTTTGTAAACAAATTACATACTACAATGTACTAGGTTTCCAACTTATATTTAAGCAGAGAGCAATGTGTCTATACATACTCTTTTAAAGAAATCTTAAACAAATATCAAAATTTTATGTCTAAGCAGACAAAAATAGAGCTGGTCTTAAGAAAGCAGAGCAAGGTCCTTGTGCTACCGGGTTGGACCTCCTGCCTCCCACATCATAATTTATTTGTTTTATTCTCCCAATTTCTTCCTCAGAAATTCATGGAGGCAGAAACTATGCCTGTTTTGTTCCTTCTTATGTTCTGAATATCATACACAATGCCTGATCATAGTGTTAATAAATAAATTTAGAAAGTTAAAGAAAGAGAGGAAGAAGTGGGGAGAAGGGCAGGAAGAGAATCCAAAGCTTAGAATTTACAAAGTACCTTTCTCTCCATTTATGTTTCGGTACTCAGGACAGTGAGAGGTGTAAGCTATGCCTTGGATGGGCTTTTACAAGGCAGATAGGAAGAAAGGTTCACAGAGATGTTCTTTGCACATTTCTCTATTGTAATATTCATCACATTCTATTTCAATGTCTGTTAACATATATGCATCATCCCACAAGACTGTGAGACCCTCAAAAGAGATGACTATTTCTTATGCAAGTTTGTGTCCTTGACACTGTGCACAGTGCCTAGAACATGGCAGGTACCTAAGAAATACTTGTTGAATGAGTGAGTGATCTTTTTATCAGCATGTGGAAGCTGGCTTGGAAAAGATCGTGTTTAGTTATAGAATTTTCATCTGAGATACATGAGTGCATATTTTGATTATGTATAGTAAGTATACCTAGAAATTTTGTTACTAAATAGGATACATACCTCTTGTTCTATATAATTTATCCATTGGTGTTATAAAATACCCCAGCTCTTTCAAAAATGTTCACTACACAAATTTTTTATAATTGTGGGAAATCAGAAATCAGTCAAATATCAAAAACTGCATAATGTTCAATTATGTAAATGATTATGCATCTACCTGATGGAAATATTAAATATCTATTTAGAGTTATGATTTTGAAGCCCATTTAGAAATGCTTAAAATAGTTAATATATAAGAACATAGTTATAAGGTATAAGAAACAGTTAACATGTAAGAACATCTGTTTCTCCTGTGTATGCATGCATGCTTAGTAGCTTCAGTCGTGTCCAGCTCTTTGCAACCCCATGGACTGTAGCCTGCCAGGCTCCTCTGTCCACAGGATTCTCTAGGCAAGAATACTGGAATGGGCTGCCATGCTCTCCTCCAGGGGATTTTCCCTACCCAGGAACTGAACCCATGTTTCCTGCATTGCAGGCAGATTCTTTACTGCTGAGCTACAGGGAAGCACCCATTTCTCCTTCAGTTCAGTTCAGTTCAGTCACTCAGTCATGTCCAACTCCTTGCGACCCCATGAACAGTGCGCCAGGCCTCCCTGTTAATCACCAACTCCAGGAGTTCACCCAAATCCGTGCATCGAGTCAGTGACACCAGCCAGCTATCTCATCCTCTGACATCCCCTTCTCCTCCTGTCCCCAATCCCTCCCAGCATCAGGGTCTTTTCCAAGGAGTCAGCTCTTCGCATCAGGTGGCCAAAGTACCGAAGTCTGAGCTTCAACATCAGTTCTTCCAATGAATACCCAGGACTGGTATCCTTTAGGATGGACTGGTTGGGTCTCCTTGCAGTCTAAGGGACTCTCAAGAGTCTTCTCCAATGCCACAGTTCAAAAGCATCAATTCTTCAGTGCTCAGCTTTCTTCACAGTACAACTCTCACATCCATACATGACCACTGGAAAAAACAGAGCCTTGACTAGATGGACCTTTGTTGGCAAAGTAATGCCTCTGCTTTTTAATGTGCTATCTAGGTTGGTCATAACTTTCCTTCCAAGGAGTAAGCGTCTTTTAATTTCATGGCTGCAATCACCATCTGCAGCAATTTTGGATCCCCCCAAAATAAAGTCTGACAATAGTGAAGATTAAATAACATTTGCTTATTTATTCAAAGAGTTAAAATGTAAGGAAACTAAGGTTTTAAACATTGTAATGTGACAAGCATTATTCTATTTTAGTGTTTGATTATTTCCAATTTCTTTTTCTCATTCTTTGGTATATGCCAAGAGAACAATGAGCAAAGTCGCTTCCCCAAGGTGCCCCTGTAAATGATATACCCTGCCTTAAGAATCTTGTCCTGCAAACTTATGGTTATCAAAAGTGGCAGGAAGGGATAAATTAGGAGTTTGGCACTAACATGCATACACTATTATATATGTAAAATAGATAACCAACAAGGACCAACTGTATAGCATAGGGAACTCTACTCAATATTCCTGTAATAAGCTATATGGAAAAAAAATCTGAAAACAGATATATGTATACACATAACTGAATCAATCTTCTGTACACCTGAAACTAACACAACATTGCAAATCAACTATACTCTAATATAAAATAAAAAATTAAAGAATCTTGCATATCTATCTGTTTATCAGTGATTGCGAATGGCTGAGAAATAATACCGACTACAATTTGAAACTGAATTAACACAAAAAAGTGAGAAAGACATCTGGTTACTTTGAAGACCTAACTGAAACCCAAAATGATTCTTAAAATTGAAATAAAAGCAAATACTTGGCAAGAAGGTAGTCAAGAGAGAAATATAAATACATCATGTGAATTCAAGAGGAGGAAAAAAGGGTTTGCCACAGAGCCTAAGAAGTGCCACTGTGAATCTTTAACTGAACATGAGTCAGCAGTGCACAGTTATTATTTTTAAAAACAGCAAGATAGAGGAATGCACTAACAAGAACAAAACATTCAAGAACCCCGAAGCAATTGTCCCACTGGGCACTGGTCAGGCACTTATTACAGAATTATATCCAATTTAAGATCCAGAAACTAAAGAAGGCTAAGGAAACTTGGAGAGGAATGAGAGAAAGCAGAAGAAAAGATGAAAAGTTCAAATAAAAGGGTCTACGAGGAACTGGAATTTATAGAGCAGGCCTGTAAAAGAGTGACTTTTCTACATGTTCATACAGTTACATGTTTTTCCCATAATCTTTGCACTTATCTAGGAGATTCTGCAGTCTTCCCTTGGGCCCCTTTAGCCTTCTAATAACAGTGGATTCAAAGTCTTCGGGTTGGCAGGGACAGGAAAAGACAGAAATATTAATTGCAATCTGTGTCAGTTTGTTAATTTAAAAAAATTATATAATAACCTGAAGAATATCTATTCCTGGTACTTCAAATATAAGAAAATAAATTTCCTCTGCCAGATCTTTTTTCCTTCTCATGTCCCCATGTCCTTTTCAGTGGTATCACTCTGCATCCAGACACCCAAAATTGATAGAAGCCATCTTGGACTTTTCCAGCTCCCTTATCAACCATTCCAAATTAATGAAGTTACATTGATTCTACTTATGAGTAATTTTCAATTGACCCCTTCCTCTCCATTACTCCCACTGTTCCCACCATCCAGGACCTCTTCATCTCTTACTCAGACTATCACCATGAATTCCTAATTCTGTCCTTTCCTATGTGAGCTTATTTTCCACTCTATCGTTCAAAAAATACTATTTAATGGTATCCGTTTTCTGCTTGAAGAATTATTGAGGCTGTATGCTTCTTGAGGGATAAAATCATAGCTTATAGTGCAACAGCTTTCATCCCAACATAGCAGCTGGGCTCAATTCCTTTACATCCTTTTCAAGTATCCTATATTTCAGCCACAACGGACTCTTTACCACTTCCTGACTATGCAGCAGCCTTCCTTCATGTCTTCATGATCACACAGTGACTTTTTGCTCTGCCTCAAATGTTTCTACCTCAATGTTTCTACCTCAAATGTTTCTTTTGTGTCTCTGGAACTTCTAAGCTTTTGCATTTTTTGAAACTCATTAAAGAGAGTCCCTTGGACTGCAAGGAGATCCAACCAGTCCATTCTAAAGGAGATCAACCCTGGGATTTCTTTGGAAGGAATGATGCTAAAGCTGAAACTCCAGTACTTTGGCCACCTATGTGAAGAGTTGACTCATTGGAAAAGACTGATGCTGGGAGGGATTGGGGGCAGGAGGAGAAGAGGACGACAGAGGATAAGATGGCTGGATGGCATCACTGACTCGATGAATGTGAGTCTGAGTGAACTCCGAGAGATGGTGATGGCCTGGCGTGCTGCAATTCATGGGGTTGTGAAGAGTCGGACGCAACTGAGCGACTGAACTGAACTGAAAGATATTCCACCTCCCCAGAAACCCCATAAAACCCATGCCCAAAACCTAGGTTGTGTTCCTTGCCTATACGCACCCTTGTGCTTATTTCCGTCACATCACTCTGTACTCTATATTAGGTTAATGTCTCTCTATCCAAAATGTGAGCCTATTGAAAACAGAAAATATATTATTTGCTACTGTTATGTCTATATATTCTCAGCACATAAAGGCAATCAAGAAAATGCCCCTTCTCAAAAAATGTCTCCCCACTAGACTACAAATATCTTAAGAGAATAGATCATGTCTTATCCATATTTGCATATTTACTGAATGAAACTTGAAGGAATAAATAACCATCATCATTCACCAATCATAGAAACTGTTTAGTTCTCCCATAAATTCCTTTTTATAAGCTGATTTTAAATTTCATTAGTAACATGTAGGTTGGGTTCTAAATAAACCATAGCTTGCCTCAGAAACATGATCTAATTTTTATTAGTGTTCACTGCATCCCAGGAACTTAACCTGGGTAAACTGTCATCAACTCAATTATATCTGTGGAGTTGCCAAAAGTTATGCAAAGAATAACTGACTACACAAAATGTATGTGATGTTCTCCTTATAAAAAAAAATACATACATATATACATATATATATATATATAAATTTTAGGTAAACATTGGCAGCAGTTACAATTCTATCTGCCAGTTATCTAAAGGAAATATGTACTCTTTCAACCACTCATATACAGAAAATGAATAACTTACATTATTCCTAAATTTGCTCACAGACAGCCAAAAATACCTGTCAACAATTAGTCCATAAGGAGAAAACTCATTAAAATTACAGAACAATAATAAAAAACCAATGGCACCCCACTCCAGTACTCTTGCCTGGAAACTCCCATGGATGGAGGAGCCTGGTTGGCTCTAGTCCATGAGATCGCTGAGTCAGACACAACTGAGCGACTTCACTTTCACTTTTCACTTTCATGCATTGGAGAAGGAAATGGCAACCCACTCCGGTGTTCTTGCCTGGAGAATCCCAGGGACGGGGGAGCCTGCCACCTATGCAGTCGCACAGAGTTGGACACGACTGAATCAACTTAGCAGCAGCAGCAGCACCAATAAAAAACCAAATAATCCAAAATTACAATGAAGGAAAGTTTTTCATACATATTACTTAAGAAAAAAACTTTAAATTATTGAAATACATTGT
The DNA here is from genome assembly GCA_006408675.1 of Madoqua kirkii. NCBI lineage: Eukaryota > Metazoa > Chordata > Mammalia > Artiodactyla > Bovidae > Madoqua > Madoqua kirkii. The sequence continues at coordinate 10,128 of SJYC01046149.1, forward strand.
TTATAATAATTATGGCTATTTAATTACATATTTGCCTTATTTACAATTTAATGAATATTCTAAAATATTAAAAGAATTATCATCTTGTAATAGCTCTGGGTTTATTGTAAATCTGATTTATTTTAGTTGATAATAGCTGACAAACTTAGATATAAATGAGTATTATACATATATTTCCAACTTGAGAGATAACCTGTGGTAAGTAGAGACTCAGAAAAACATGTTTCCTTCCTATCTATATGTATTCTTCGAAGAAAGACAATAAACATTCATGAAGAAATAATTTTTTGTTTATTAAGTTAAATGTCAATTTTCTAAATACAGTTTAAATGTATGTATACTGTTTTCAATTTTAGTTACTGTTTAGATATTTTGGCAGGTGTTATTTTTTGTTGTTAATTGATATGTCATTTATCTAGTGAAATATGAAATCCTAAGTACAGTTCCATAAGTTTTGAGAAATTAATAGGCTTATTAACCTACAGTGAAAGTCACTCAGTCATATCCAGCTCTTTGCAACCCCAAGGGCTGTACAGTCAATGGAATTCTCCAGGCAAGAATACTGGAGTGGGTGGTCTTTCCCTTCTCCAGGGAGTCTTCCCTTCTCCAGGGGATCAAACCCTGGTCTCCTACATTGCAGGTGGATTCTTTACCAGGTGAGCCACAAAAGAAGCCCTTAAAAACCTACAAAAGTCTAAATGAAATTAACCTCACACAAGTTAAACAAATTTTCTTGCTTCATCCCAGACAATTCCCTCAGTACTTTGCTTGTCAATCCCACGGATAACCACTGTGTCCATTTCTGAAAGGACAGCAGGCCTATTTTTCATATGTACTTCATATGTACTCTATCTGTGCCTGGATTCCTTTCCTCAGCATAACATTTTTGAGATTCATTCACATTGCCTGTTCATCTTTGTTTGTTCCTTCATTTTATTACCCTGTAATATTTAATTGCAAGAATATATTACTCTTTGTTAATCTATTCTCTTACAAATAGCTGTGAAAAGAAGAGAAGTGAAAAGCAAAGGAGAAAAGGAAAGATATACCCATTTGAATGCAGAGTTCCAAAGAATATCAAGGAGAGATAAGAAAGCCTTTCTTAGTGATCAGTGCAAAGAAATGGAGGTAAACAACAGAATGGGAAAGGCTAGAGATCTCTTCAAGAAAATTAGAGACACCAAGGGAACATTTCATGCAAAGATGGGCTCAATAAAGGACAGAAATGGTATGGGCCTAACAGAAGCAGAAGATATTAAGAAGAGGTGGCAAGAATACACAGAAGAACTGTACAAAAAAGATCTCCACGATGGTGTGATCACTCACCTAGAGCCAGACATTTTGGAATGTGAAGTCAAGTGGGCCTTAGAAAGCATAACTATGAACAAGGCTAGTGGAGGTGATGGAATTCCAGTTGCGCTCTTTCAAATCCTGAAAGATGATGCTATGAGAGTTCTGCACTCGATATGTCAGAATATTTGGAAAACTCAGCAGTGGCCACAGGACTGGAAAAGGTCAGTTTTCATTTCAATCCCAAAGAAAGGCAATGCCAAAAAATGCTCAAACTACTGCACAATTGCACTCATCTCACACGCTAGTAAAGTAATGCTCAAAATTCTCCAACCCAGACTTCAGCAATACGTGAACTGTGAACTTCCTGATGTTCAAGCTGGATTTAAAAAAGGCAGAGGAACCAGAAATCAAATTGCCAACATCTGCTGGATCATCAAAAAAGCAAGAGAGTTCCAGAAAAAGCCATATATTTCTGCTTTATTGACTATGCCAAAGCCTTTGACTGTGTGGATCATAACAACTGTGGACAATTCTGAAGAGATTGGAATACCAGACCACCTGACCTGCCTCTTGAGAAACTTATATGCAGGTCAGGAAGCAACAGTTAGAACTGGACATGGAACAACAGACTGATTCCAAATAGAAAAAAAGGAGTACGTCAAGGCTGTATATTGTCACCCTGCTTATTTAATTTCTGTGCAGAGTACATCATGAGAAACACTGGGCTGGATGAATCACAAGCTGGATGCTGGGAGAAATGTCAATAACCTCAGATATACAGATGATACCACCCTTATGGCAGAAAGTGAAGAGGAACTAGAAAGCCTCTTGATGAAAGTGAAAGAGGAGAGTGAAACAGTTGGCTTAAAGCTCAACATTCAGAAAACAAATCTCATAGCATCCATTCCCATCCCTTCATGGCAAGTAAATGGGGAAAATGTGGAAACAGTGGCAGACTTTATTTTTGGGAGCTCCAAAATCACTGCTGCTGGGAGGGATTGGGGACAGAAGGAGAAGGGGATGACAGAGGATGAGATGGCTGGATGGCATCACTGACTTGATGGACATGAGTCTGAGTGAACTCTGGGAGTTGGTGATGGACAGGGAGGGCTGGCGTGCTGTGTATTCATGGGGTCACAAAGAGTTGGACATGACTGAGCGACTGAACTGAACTGAACTGAAAGTCACTGCAGATGGTAACTGCAACCATGGAATGAAAAGACGCTTACTCCTTGGAAGAAAAGTTATGACCAACCTAGATAGCATATTGAAAAGCAAAGACATTACTTTGCCAACAAAGCTCCGTCTAGTCAAGGCTATAGTTTTTCCTGTGGTCATGTATGGATGTGAGAGATGGACTGTGAAGAAAGCTGAGCATTGAAGAATTGATGCTTGTGAATTGTGGTGTTGGAGAAGACTCTTAAGAGTCCCTTGGACTGCCAGGAGATCCAACCAGTCCATCCTAAAGGAAATCAGTCCTGAATGTTGATGGAAGGACTGATGTGGAAGCTGAAACTCCAATACTTTGGCCACCTCATGTGAAGAACTGACTCATTTGAAAAGACCCTGATGCTGGGAGAGATTGAGGGCAGGAGGCAAAGGGGACAACAGAGGATGAGATGGTTGGATAGCATCACCGACTGAATGGACCTGAGTCTGAGTAAACTCCAGAGTTGGTGATGGGCAGGGAGGCCTGGCATGCTGCAGTCCATGGTGTTGCAAAGACTCAGACACAAGTGAGCTACTGAGCTGAACTGAATCTATTCTTCTATTGATAGACATTTTTATTTTGTCTGAAAGTGTTAGTCACTCAGTTATGTCCAACTCTTTGCCCACGAGGCTCCTCTGTACATGGAGTTCTCTAGGCAGGAATCCTGGAGTGCGCTGCCATATCCTTTCCCAGGGGATCTTTCCAACCCAGTGTGCAAACCTGGCTCACCTGTACTGCAGGCAGATTCTTTACAGTCTTAGCCACAAGGGGGGCCCTTGTGGTGTCTAGGTTTTGGCTATTAGGATAAAATTGCCCTTTTGTAGATGTATCTTTTCATTTCTCTTGGGTAAATGCCTGAGAGTGTAATTG
>SJYC01046150.1:0-14216 GCA_006408675.1 Madoqua kirkii
ATTATGCATTGTATGTTTTACAATGGTATTGCAAATAACATTTAAAATTTTTATTTTCTGGTTGTCTGTTACTGTTTTACATAAATACAACTGATTTTCATGTGTTGATAATAAATTCCATGAGTTGTTAAGTTTACTTTTAGCCTGAAGCACTGCAGAGAGCATTACATGAGGTGGCTAAAATTTGAGTAAAAGCTCAGAGTCTTACTTGTAAGAAGAATTAGAAGACAGAATTCAGGAGGATCAAGACAGCTACAAAATGAGAAAAGGAATATGGAACGGAGAGAACTTTTAACTGGGTGCCCCAAATTCTGTGTATAAAGTCTTCTTGAAAGTCCTAAGTTATCCATGCACTGGATAAACCCAAACAGACCAGCTAAAAAGCAAAGATTTTAGCTGTTGACCATGGCAGGGGAGTCACAGCATTATGTTTGAGTCCATCTATGCTAACTTTCTGATAAAGCAAAAAGAAATCAATACTCTGAGGAATGTATCAGAACCTCTAACTTCTACAATGTCATTCACAATGTCCAGGATTCGGCATTGATCATAGGGCAGTAAAATGTTACATTATAGTGAATCTGGATTTTGCTTCAGCCTTTAAAGAGTGTTCAGTTTTGTCCATGCAGTTGCTTCACTGATGACTCACCAGGAACAGGTCAAAACTTGGTTTCAGGCTTTGTTAAGGCAGAGCTAAAGCAGCCCTGGGCTTCCCAGATGGTGCTAGTGATAAGGAACCCACCTGCCAATGTAGGAGACATAAGAGACGAGAGTTCGATACCTGGGTTGGGAAGATCCCCTGGAAGAGAGTATGGCAACCCACTCCAGTATTCTTGCATGAAGAATTCCATGGACAGAGGAGCCTGGTGGGCTACAGTCCACGGGGTTGCAAAGAGTTGGACATGACTGAGCGACAAAGCACACACACACAAAGCAACCCTCTGGTGTGGAATTACTTATAACTTGCTGCCTTTGGGGAACTTCAACTAAATGTTGCTTTATCATTCCAGAACCAAAATTCCAAAATACTTTTATAAAAGTTCATATAAGTATATTAGCAGTCTTTTAAACTAGAGATAAACTACATAAACTAGAGATAAACTGGATAAACTAGAGATAAACTAGCTTCCATTCTACATTTAAACTGAAACCATACATACTTTTATTGGAATTTCTTGTCACCTGGAATAGACGTTCCCTGGAAAATCTGCAAAGTCTCATAGTCAAAAAAACGACCAACATGTTATTTCTGCCTTAAAATACTTATATAAATGACTCCTTTCTTTTAAGAACTCCAAGGAAATACCAAAGAGAAAGCCCACTTCTCAGTTCTTTCAATGAGAGTAAAAAAAAAAAGTTTAAAATTTTATCATTAGCTCCAAGTATGTTGGCTCTAAAAAAAAAAGTTATCTCACAATTGACAAGAGTATCCAGGTTCTGTTCATAGAGCTTGATGGTCAACAAGAGCTTTATAGTAGATGGAGGTCTACTCCACTTAAGATAGGAAGGTATTCAGTTTGATCTTCAATTATTCTGCTGCTGCTACTATGTCACTTCAGTTGTGTCCGACTCTGTGCGACCCCATAGACAGCAGCCCTGTCCCTGAGATTCTCCAGGCAAGAACACTGGAGTGGGTTGCCATTTCCTTCTCCAGTGCAAGAAAGTGAAAAGTGAAAATGAAGTCACTCAGTCATGTCCGACCCTCAGTAACCCCATGGACTGCAGCCTTCCAGGCTCCTCCATCCATGGGATTTTCCAGGCAAGAGTACTGGAGTGGGGTGCCATTGCCTTCTCCATCAATTATTCTAGGACCTTTGAAATAGTTCAAAGAGACATCTTACCCTCACCTGGGAAAGGCCAGAGAACCAGTGTTGATGTCATTATTATTTTAAGTTTATGTTAAGTAGATGGCAAAATAATTTCATTTAAAATAAATATGGTACATTTGTCTCTAATATAATATAATATCATCTATTAAATTAATAGGGTGCTGGGCTTCCCTGGTGGCTCAGTGGTAAAGAATCCACCTGCCAATGCAAGAGTCACAGGTTTAATCCCTGGTCCAGGAGATCCCACATGCTGCGGAGTAACTAAGCCTGTGTACCACAAGTATTGAGTGTGTGCTCTAGAGCCTGGGAACCACAACTACTGAGCCCTGGAGCCACAACTGCTGAAGCCTGTGAGCTCTGAGCCTGTGCTCCACAACAAGGGGAGGAGCCACTGCAGTGAGGAGCGCATTGCAACGAGAGAGTAGCCCTTGATCACCGCAACTGAAAAAAGCCTGAGCAGCAACGATGACGCAGGAGAGCCACAAAATAAAATAAGTAAATAATTTAAAAAAAATAAATAGGAGGCTGGCAAAAAGGAAGAAGTTCCCCCCTATCTTTGTCACAAAGTAGCCTAAATCTCCAACATCTAATGCAAAAGTGATCTCTTCAAACACAATTTTACAGGAAAATGATTACTTTCTCTATTTATTTTTAAAGAATATGCTAGTGATGGATTAGTATTAGCAGAAATATATTCCTTGTTAAAATTAGAGTGTCTTCAGTAATATGTTCCAGAATGAGCAAACAGGCAGTCCATTTGGCCTATAGTCAATCTCTTTCAATCCAATCCATATATGTCTCATAGGCATTTTAACAGTAAGATACCATTGCTGTTTCTCATGTTGCATTTTAAATGATCACAAGAGAATAGGGGAAATAAACCAACGAATAAAGAACACTTTGTGTAATAGAAACACTTAGTTACACTTGCTTTAAATATTAATACTATTATCCTGCTACTTAAAAATTATATATTTGCAACAGAGCACCTTTGCTTAGAGGCAGGAGCTGTGGTCTAGGTGCTATGGGCAGGAGAAAGTAAGTTAATACACATGGGGTTTTGTTTTTGCCTGGAAGAAGAGAGAAAATATGGAGATAGGAACTCTGATGAGAACAGAAATGAGGATAACGAAAGGGAAGAGTTGACTTTTATTCTCTTAGCTCCAAACAGCCTGACAGGCAGGTTTCAAGCCTTTGTAAGAGTTTTAGGGGAAGAAGCTGAAGGAACTGTATAAACGAACAAGTGTGAAACTGAGGAGGCATGGTAGGGCCTGAGGATTCAGGGAATGTATGCAGCACAGAGTTAGGGACAGGCCATACCTGCCTCCTTGAGCCCACTGCCTTCAATACTAAAGGCGCTAGTGGTAAGGAACACACCAGCCAATGCAGGAGAGGCAAGAGACTCAAGTTCAATCCCTGGGTTGGGATGATCCCCTGGAGAAGGGCATGGCAACCCACTCCAGTATTCTTGCCTGGAGAATCCTATTGTCAGAGGAGCATGTCAGGCTACAGTCCATAGAGTTGCAAAGAGTCAGACAGGACTGAGCAACTAAGCATGCCATGCTCAAGGGCCACTGATGGAGCCTAAGTGTAGGGGAAGATCTTACAGGGAGCAGGCAGAGGTGGCAGGAACAAAGATGACTCTGGGTCATTAATGAGGACTTTAGAAGATGGAAGAGACATAGAGGGGCTTTTACCAAGAACTCACATTCCTATGGGTGCAAAGCTGGCATCCATAAGACCTCATTTATACACACAGAGTAGAAATACCTAGAGTTTTTAGATTATAGTGAAAGTGAAAGTGAAGTTGCTCAGTTGTGTCTGACTCTTTGCGACCCCGTGGACTGTAGCTCGCCAGGCCCCTCCATCCGTGAGACTCTCCAGGCAAGGATACTGGAGTGGGTCGCCATTTCCTTCTCCAGGGGATCTTCCCAATCCAGGGATCGAACCCAGGTCTCCTGCATTGCAGGCAGACGCTTTTTAGATTATACTCACTAGTATATCTTGAAAGTTGCATCCACGTATACACAGATATTCACATACATATTACATCAAATGCATCCTACTTCTATTTTCTTCCTGAAAACACCTCTATCAATGAAAGTAAAAGTTGCTCAGTCATGTCCATCTCTTTGCAACCTCACGGACTATACAGTCCATGGAATTCTCCACACCAGAATACCGGAGTGAGTAGCCTTTCCCTTCTCCAGAGGATCTTCCAAACCCAGGGATCGAACCCAGGTCTCCCACATTGCAGGTAGATTCTTTACCAGCTGAGCCACCAGGGAAGCCCAGGAACACTGGATTGGGTAGACTATCCCCTCTCCAGCGGATCTTCCCAACCCAGGAATCGAACCAGGTCTCCTGCCTTGCAGGCGGATTCTTTACTAGCTGAGCTATCAAGTGACTGTACTCAAATGTTAGCTCATCTGTGGTATCAACCCATAGGTATTCTTTTATTTTTCACAGCAGCAAGTTTTTCTACAGTCACTCAGTCGTGTCCGACTCTTTACAACCCCATGGATTACAGCACACCAGGTCGCCTGTCCTTCACTATCTCCCAGAGTTTGCCCAAACTCATGCCCATTGAGTCAAAGATGCCAGCAAACCATCTCATCCTCTGTTGCCCCCTTCTCCTGCCCTCAATCTTTCCCAGCATCAGGGTTTTCTCCCATGAGTCAGCTCTTTTCATCAGGAGGCCAAAGTACTGGAGCTTCAGCTTCAGCATCAGTCTTTCCAATGAATATTCAGGACTGATTTCCTTTAGGATGGACTGGTTGAATCTCCTTGCAGCCCAAAGGACTTTCAAGAGTCTTCTCTAGCATCACAGTTCAAAAGCATCAATTCTTAAGCATTCAGCCTTCTTTATGATCCAGCTCTCACATCTGTACATGACTACTGGTAAAACTGTACCTGCCAGGGTCCAGCCCTGGTGGATCCAGGGAATTCAAAGCGGGGACGGCGTTGGCGAGGAAAGATTTATTTATTTATTAATATAAGATTAGATCAGGAAGAAACAGTATAGTAGGAAATTTAGGCAAAGAGGCTGAATAAATTGGTTATGCGGAAAGCCAATAAAGGAACTTGCATCATCTACCTTGGGCCACAGTCACCTGTTTGAATATCAAGAGTGCCCTGCCTTGGGCTCTCTTTCTTACAGATCTTAGAAGCCGGGACAAGTAAGTAGACATAGTGAGCCTCGACGTTCCAAGGGAATTCAGCTGAGAAAGGGGAGAAAAGAACGACATGGGGAAGCCCACATCGGTGCAAGACTCCAAAAACTATTTTTCAAAATCAGCTTATATACTCCAAGTTGTACATAATGGAATATGCAGAGTTATGCAGGGGCAGCTGTCCTGACCCTTTCTGTACATCTTCTTGTATACAAAAGGTCTCAGGTGATTTACATTATCTTCTGGCCAGGAGGCTTGCTAACACTTTTTTGGCTCTCTTTCTAAATGAATGTTAATCTCGTTTCCCCTGAAGTGTTTTTCTTTAATCTGCATCTCCTTAAAGCACTAAAGTTACATCTCTATAGAACAAAGGCGCAGTGGGTTATAACAAAGACGGTACTTAACTCAAAGATCTAATGTTGCTACTTGGTTTTTCTACATACCAACTATATCAACAAATAAAAGATATGAAAATTTGGAAGCAAGTATTGGCTCAACAAATGAAACCTTTAATCAGTCCTATTCTAATGATTTTGACTCCTCCGAAGCCCCTACACTCCTAGGGTGTTTTAAGCTTTCTGTGCCTCTCAAGGCCAGGAGGCCTCAAACAATCACCTGTGCAGCTGTATGAATCCTGCAGGCAGGCTAGAAAGCCATCAGAAGGGTTTTTGAATTGAAACCACCTTTCAAATGCAGAAGACTAAAGCCTTGAGATGACTTTTTCCGAAGTGTGTCAGACGGAGAGTGGAAAAGTACAATACAATAAGGCAGGCATATTCTTATTTTTTGAGGTACATGCTCAGGAAATACCAGGGGGAATACCTGAGATCTGATGGGCAAGGTCGAGTCTGATTCGACCTTGCCCATCAGATCTCTGCCACATGACCTTGTCATGGGTGGGATTCCTCATGATGGCTCCTGTCACGTACCTTTGCCTATATGCACCTTTGTCAGCAAAGTGATGTCTCTGCTTTTTAATATGCTGTTTAGTTTTGTCATAGCTTTTCTTCCAAGGAGCAAGCATCTTTTAATTTCATGGCTGCTGTCACTGTACCCATGTTTTAATCAGGGGTGTCAGAGAATCAGAGTTAGAATGAGACATATGGACAAACATAAGAAGAAAATTATAGGAAATGGCTTACATGCTCATGGAAGCTGGAAGTACCACAGTCTGCCATCTGGAGAGGCAGGGGAGTCAGTGATGTAATTGAGTCCCAGCCAGAAGGCCTGAGCTTCAGGGGCTGATGGTGTAGAGTCTTGATTTGAGTCTGAAAGCCCAAGAACCAGGAGTACCGATGTCCAAGGACAGGAGAAGAACAATGTACCAGCTCAAGGAGAGACAGTAGATTTATTCTTCCTTTGCCTTTTTGTTCTATTCAGGGCCTCAGTAGATTGGATTATGCCTGCTCACATTAGTAAGGATGGTCCTCTTTACTCAGCCTGCTGCTGCTGCGTCGCTTCAGACTCTGTGTGACCCCATAGACGGCAGCCCACGAGGCTCCTCTGTCCCTGGGGTTCTCCAGGCAAGAATACTGGAGTGGGTTGCCATTTCCTTCTCCAGTGCATGAAAATGAAAAGTAAAAGTGAAGTCGCTCAGTCTCTGATCGACCCCATGGACTGCAGCCTACCAGGCTCCTCCATCCATGGGATTTTCCAGGCGGGATTTCCCAGGCAAAAATAGTGGAATGAGTTGCCATTTCCTTCTCCATTACTCAGATTAGTGATTCAAAAGCTAATCTCTTTGGGATACACATACCCAGAAAAAATGTTTTACCAGTTATCTGGGTAAAGTCCAGTCAAGTTGATATACAACATTAACCATTTAACACACTTCCATAATTCCCTAAGAAAACTGCACCTGCTCTTCTTCCTCTGTTCTTTGTTTTACTATGAAATGACAACAACAACAAAAAGTTACTGAAATCACATTTATTGAGTGTGAATGCAATACCATGCCTTATGCTTTGTATAACAGAAGCTATTCTCTGTCTCCAAGGAGACTAAAATCATGTAATGCAAAGGAGATAATATATAAATGAGTAGAAAGCAGGATGGAATGTAATAAGTTAAAGAGGTACCTATTATAAGAGCATTAAGAAAAAGACAAGTAATAACAGCAACAATATCAACATTTAAGAAGTACTTAATACATGCCAAATGCTATTTTCAATCCTCATAATTCGCTAAGATAGTTACTATTATTCCCATTTTTTTCAGTGAGCACACTGAGGCATAGAGAGGTTTAGTAACATGTCTGAGGTCACATAGCTAAAAATCGACAGAGCTGGAGTACAGAATAATAACAACTCACTACATAAAACAAAGGAAAACTCAAACTTTCAAGTTGAATTGAACACAATAAAGTCCTGGTTCCATTAACTTCTAAAAACACAATGCTAAGAATTTTCAAAAGTCTTCAGCTTTTCACTTTTCACAGATTAAACTTAAAATACAACTGCTCCAGATTATGCATGATTTCTTATTCAACTTTATTTTTCCATGTTTTCATCATTGTTTTTGCACTGGTATTGTTTTTACTTTTTTCTTTATCATCAAAGTATTTCAGACAATGAGTAAAGGAGACTTTTATAGGCCAGCCTGGAAATATAATAAACAGATTTCTAAAGACCAATTTATAAATTCACACCTGAAACACCACTTCTTTGTGACTTGAGTATGTCTAAATAGATAGATGTGTATTCATTAGTATGTGCTGGGTTCTGGATTGGATATGAAGTGGTGTTGTTGCTGTTCGATCACCCAGTTGTGTCCAACTCTTTGCAATCCTGTGGACTGCAGCACGCCAGGCCTCCCTGTCCCTCACCATCTCCCCAAATTTGCCCAGTTCATGTCCATTGAATCGGTGATGCCATCTACCTGTCTCACCCTTTGACACCCTTTTCTTGTGCCCTCAATCTTTCCCAGCATCAGGGACTTTTCTAATGAGTCAGCTGTTCACATCAGATGACCAAAATACTGGAGCTTCAGTTTCAGCATCAGTCCTTCCAGTGACTATTCAGGATTTATTTCCCTTAAAATAAATGATTTTATCTCATTTTTGTATACTGAAGTGTACAAAGATCAATTAAGCAGAGACACTAACTTCAAGGGGTTTTTAATTTTGCTTCTAATATAGAAAATATCTTCTTAGATAGCTATCTATTTTTCTAGTATGTGAGAGGAAATAAGACAAGTATATAATTAAAATTTTTATTAATGAACTAGAGCCATTAAAGAAAAGCAAAATATTTTCATGTCAATTTGGAGAATTCTGTTATACATCAAATAATAGTGATAATCTTTGGACTGATGACAACAAACTAACAACACACTCCTATGAAAACTGAGCATTATTGGTCAAATATTGCTACCGCTAAGTGATTGACATTTATTTCATTTAAACAAGAAGAAAGAGGAAGTACCCCTTAAAATAAAACAAAATAACTAGCAGAAAAATTAGGAGACCACATACACACAGGAGAAATCTGAAGCACTATGCTTTAGCTTAGTGAATTTTGTCCCAGTTGGGGAAAAAGCAGTTGCAGTGTAAGGATCCAGTTCCTCTTGCCTCCCATTTCCTCCCACCTTATACATGTACCCATATATATGCATACACACAATACTTACCCACTTTAGAAAAAAAGCCTATTTACTGAGTAAATAATAGTTTTAAGTATATTTCTTTATCTTTTGAAATCAAAGATGCACTTACTAAAAACACATCTTCCATATAATTTATTTCTGAAATTGGCATCCAAAGTGAAACAATCAGATCATAATACCAGTTTTTTAAAAGATCACATCTTGAAATTTGATGTTACATCTTAAAGAAATTCATATACCTGTCTCTTATACACATCTCCCAGAAAATATCATTTTCTATCTGCTGTTTTAATTTATACTTTCCTATGAGAGATTACTTTTTTCCTTGATTACTAGGTTATATATGACTAAAAAAAGTGACTTTGAAGCAATCCTTATGAGATAACATGGGGATTATCACATGATTTAGAAGCTGGATAAATTTAATAAAAACATCATTTTAAATTAAGAACAAGCAGGAGACTATCCTTCCAGCAAAGCTAGCATATTTAAATCTCCTTCCTCAGATGTTATCATTACTTAAAATTGTGGGTAGTCCAATATGAAAGTGATGCACTTCCAAATTAAATCACTCTGATTCAAATTAAATTCAAATTCACTCTTATTACAAGCTGTACCTGCAATTTCGACAAGGAATGGAATGACTTTAGAGGTGCTACATTTCATAAAACTTCCAACACATTTCCCCTTCAACTTTGACAGCAATGAAAACTTTTCATTTTAAGACTTTGTTTTTCAAAGGAAATTTGATTTTGCACATTTCTCTGGGTAAAGAGAAGCTTCTGTTAAAACAAATACCAAAAGTTATTCTAAGTAATTTAGGGGGTATATTGATTTTAATGCAGCATTTTGGAGCTGGAATTCTATAATAGCCACACGGAGCTTGGAAAAGTCTTTTTCTTAATTTATAGCTCATAATTTTCTGTAGGATTCTAAATTGAAGACAGTGGTTTCTTCCTTTTTAATTTAAATCTAAGATAACTTGGTCAGTTCTTTCTGGAAGGAACTCTGTAACACTTAAAATGAATGCAGTCATAACACTATGGATACTTGGCTGCTATCTTCACACATATTTATTTCCAGAAAGTGTTTTAGGAAGGATTGAAGGAAAAAAAAAGGAACTTTATATTACAATTCAATTACACTAGTGAGACTTAAAGAAAAATTCAGGGTGAGTAATTTTTCCCTTGGTTATAAAAGACATGTTTAAGAAAATATATTAATTAGTCAAACCACCACTTAGTAGTTTCTGTTCTCTTGAGATATCTCCTGACTTTCTTAAATATGAGGTTTGATTTATTTTGCCACCATAAAACTAAAGTAGATTTATTTATGTGATTAATGATTTACTGAATTATAAATAACCATGATTTCTCAAAATGGTGTCAAGTAGCATAAACTAGAGAATACAAAAGGATTTTTCTCTGTAAGAAATAGATATGGAACACCTTTTCACTATCCTGTTTTAAAAATGGAAAATGTTACTTACAAAGGAACTCTGGCAAGGCTCAGAACCATATTTTGCAAATTGTACTATTTTTATTGAAGCATAAATATATTCATAGTCTAAAGTGCACAAATTTCAAGTTTACAAATTTTTATAATAGATATTTGTAACCACCACCCAGACCAAAATATATCATTACTAGCACCCTCATCCTCTTAGCGGTCACCACCACCACCACCTAAGATAAGAAATTTTATCAGAACCATATTTTGCAAATTGTACTATTTTTATTGAAGCATAAATATATTCATAGTCTAAAGTGCACAAATTTCAAGTTTACAAATTTTTATAATAGATATTTGTAACCACCACCCAGACCAAAATATATCATTACTAGCACCCTCATCCTCTAGCGGTCACCACCACCACCACCTAAGATAAGAAATTTTGTAACTGAATTTTATCATTCAACATTATTTGTGATATTTCTTCTTATGGTTCTATGTCTAGAAATTCATTATTTTCCCATGTCATATTGTATTCCACTGTATGAATATAACACAGTTTATTTTTCAATTGCAATTTTGAAGGACATTTGAGTCATTTCGAGGGCCAGACTAGTTTAAATCATGCTGTCATGAATGTTCTTGAATGCTGATGCAAATATATACTCATTTCTATTGGATATACATCTAGAAGTGGAAGTGATGAATCATAGGATACACGTAAGTCAGCTTTACCAGAGGTTGCCAGACATTTATTCACAAATGACTTTTAAAGCAGTACTTAGATTCTCCACATTGTCACCAATACTTGGAATATATATATATATATAATTTAAATTTTTACCATTCTGTGGGCTTGTAGTGGTATCTTATAGGGTTTCAAAAATTTGCTTTTCTCTTGGGAGAATGGCATTGAAACATGTATACTATCATGTAAGAAATGATTCGGCAGTCTGTGTTCGATATAGGATACAGGATGCTTGGGGCAGGTTCACGGGGAAGATCCAGAGAGATGATATGGGGTGGGAGGTGGGACGGGGTCTCAGGACTGGGAACTCATGTACACCCGTGGCGGATTCATGTCAACGTATGGCAAAACCAATCCAGTATTGTAAAGCAAAATAAAGTAAAAATAAAAATTAAAAAAAAATAAAAATTTGCTTTTCCCTGGTAAATAATAATGTTAAGGCATTTTTCACATATTTATTTTATATATGGATTTTTTTGGTGAAATTTCCGTTCAGATTTTAGGCCCATTTACTTTCACAATAAACTGTGGGAAATTCTGAAAGAGATGGGAATACCAAACCACTTCACCTGCCTTTTGAGAAATCTGTATGCAGGCCATGAAGCAACAGTTAGAACTGGATGGAACAACAGACTGGCTCCAAATAGGAAAAGGAGTACATAAAGGCTGTATATTGTCACCCTGCTTATTTAACTTATATGCAGAGTACATCATGAGAAACTCTGGACTGGAAGAAACACAAGCTGGAATCAAGATTGCTGGGAGAAATATCAATAACCTCAGATATGCAGATGATACCACCCTTATGGCAGAAACTGAAGAGGAACTAAAAAGCCTCTTGATGAAAGTAAAAGAGGAGAGAGAAAAAGTTGGCTTAAAGCTTAACATTCAGAAAATGAAGATCATGGCATTTGGTCCCATCACTCCATGGGAAATAGATGGGAAAACAGTGGAAACAGCGTCAGACTTTACTTTTTTGGGTTCCGAAATCACTGCAGATGGTGACTGCAGCCATGAAATTAAAAGACGCTAACTCCTTGGAAGAAAAGTTACATAGCATATTGAAAAGCAGAGACATTACGTTGCCAACTAAGGTTCGTGTAGTCAAGGCTATGGTTTTTCCAGTAGTCGTGTATGGATGTGAGAGTTGGACTGTGAAGAAGACTGAGCGCCGAAGAATTGATGCTTTTGAACTGTGGTGTTGGAGAAGACCCTTGAGAGTCCCTTGGACTCCAAGGAGATCCAACCAGTCCATTCTGAAGGAGATCAGCCCTGGGATTTCTTTGGAAGGAATGACGCTAAAGCTGAAACTCCAGTACTTTGGCCACCTCACGCGAAGAGTTGACTCATTGGAAAAGACTCTGATGCTGGGAGGGATTGGGGGCAGGAGAAGAAGGGGATGACCAAGGATGAGATGGCTGTGTGGCATCACTGACTCGATGGACATGAGTCTGAGTGAACTCCGGGAGTTGGTGATGGACAGGGAGGCCAGGCATGTTGCGATTCATGGGGTCGCAAAGAGTCGGACACAACTGAGCAACTGAACTGAACTGAAATTTATCTATTATTTTGTTATTGATTTATAGAACTGATATATACAAAAGAAACAAGTTTTTGTTAAATATATTCACATATCTTCTCAACTCCATGACTTGCTGGGGGTTTTGCCCTTACTGGTGTCTTTTGAGGAACAAAAGTGGCCACTGTTTAAACACACACTGCTTATACACCATTTAAGAAGTCTTAACTGCCTTATGACCCAGCAATCCCACTGCTGGGCATACACACCTTGGAAACCAGAATGGAAAGAGACACGTGTACCCCAGTGTTCATCACAGCACAGTTTATAATAGCCAGGACATGGAAGCAACCTAGACGTCCATCAGCAGATGAATGGATAAGAAAGCTGTGGTACATATACACAATGGAGTATTACTCAACCATTAAAAAGAATACATTTAAATCAGTTCTAATGAGGTGGATGAAATTGGAGCCGATTATACAGAGTGAAGTCAGCCAGAAAGAAAAACACCAATACAGTATACTAACACATATATAGGGAATCTAGAAAGATGGTAACAATAACCCTGTATGCGAGACAGCAATAGAGACACAGATGTATCAAACAGTCTTTTGGACTCTGTGGGAGAAGGAGAGGGTGGGATGATTTGGGAGAATGGCATTGAAACATGTATAATATCATATAAGAAATGAATCACCAATCTAGGTTCCATGCAAGGTG
Organism: Madoqua kirkii; assembly: GCA_006408675.1. Classification (NCBI taxonomy): domain Eukaryota; kingdom Metazoa; phylum Chordata; class Mammalia; order Artiodactyla; family Bovidae; genus Madoqua; species Madoqua kirkii. The sequence continues at coordinate 13,048 of SJYC01046150.1, forward strand.
CAGGATGCTTGGGGCTTGTGTACTGGGATGACCCAGAGAGATGGTGTTCTGGTGGGGGCGGGCAGGAGGGGAGTTCAGGACTGGGAACAGGTGTACACCAGTGGTGGATTCATGCTGATGTGTGGCAAAACCAATATAATATTTTAAAGTAAAAATAATAATAATAAGTAAATTTTAAAAAAGATGTCTTGTCCTACTCTTGAAGATGATGCTGTGAAAGTGCTGCACTCAGTATGGCAGCAAATTTGGAAAACTCAGCAGTGGCCACTGGACTGGAAAAGGTCAGTTTTCATTCCAATTCAAAGAAAGGCAATGCTAAAGAATGCTCACACTACTGCACAACTGCACTCATCTCACACGCTAGTAAAGTAATGCTCAAAATTCTCCAAGCCAGGCTTCAGCAATATGTGAACCGTAAACTTCCTGATGTTCAAGCTGGTTTAAGAAAAGGCAGAGGAACCAAAGATGAAATTGCCAACACCGCTGGATCATGGAAAAAGCAAGAGAGTTCCAGAAAAACATTTATTTCTGCTTTATTGACTATGCTAAAAACTTTGACTATGTGGGTCACAATAAACTGTGGAAAACTCTGAAAGAGATGGGAATACCAGACCATCTCACCTGCCTCTTGAGAAATCTGTATGCAGGCCACGAAGCAGCAGTTAGAACTGGACATGGAACAACAGACTGTTTGCAAATAGAAAAAGGAGTATGTCAAGGCTGTATATTGTCACCCTGCTTACTTAACTTATATGCAGAGTACATCATGAGAAACGCTGGACTGAGAGAAACACAAGCTGGAATCAAGACTGTCGGGAGAAATATCAATCACCTCAGATATGCAGAAGACACCACCCTTATGGCAGAAAGTGAAGAGGAACTAAAAAGCCTCTTGATGAAAGTGAAAGAGGAGAGCTAAAAAGTTGGCTTAAAGCTCAACATTCAGAAAATGAAGATCATGGCATCATTCCCATCACTCAATGGGAAATAGATGGAGAAACAGTGGAAACAGTGTCAGACTTTACTTTTTTGGGCTCTAAAATCACTGCAGATGGTAACTGTAGCCATGAAATTAAAAGACGCTTACTCCTTAGAAGAAAAGTTAGGACCAACCTAGATAGTATATTCAAAAGCAGAGATATGACTTTGCCAACTAAGGTCCATCTAGT
>SJYC01046155.1:0-10543 GCA_006408675.1 Madoqua kirkii
GGCAATCTTGATTCCAGCTTGTGTTTATTCCAGTCCAGCGTTTCTCATGATGTACTCTGCATATACGTTAAATAAGCAGGGTGACAATATACAGCCTTGACCTACTCCTTTTCCTATCTGGAACCAGTCTGTGGTTCCATGTCCAGTTCTAACTGTTGCTTCCTGACCTTCATACAGATTTCTCAATAGGCAGGTCAGGTGGTCTGATATTTCCATCTCGTTCAGAATTTTCCACAGTTTTTTGTGATCCACACAGTCAAAGGCTTTGGCATAGTCAATAAAGCAGAAATAGATGTTTTTCTGGAACTCTCCTGCTTTTATCATGATCCAGTGGATGTTGACAATTTGATCTCTGTTTCCTCTGCCTTTTCTATATCCAGCATGAACATCTGGAAGTTCATGGTTCATGTATTGCTGAAGCCTGACTTGGAGAACTTTGAGCTTACTCTACTAGCATGTGAGATGAGTGCAATAGTGAGGTAGTTTGAGCATTCCTTGACACTGCCTTTCTTTGGGATTGAAATGACCTTTTCCAGTCCTGTGGCCACTGCTGAGCTTTCCAAATTTGCTGGTATATTGAGTATAGCACTTTTACAGCATCATCTTTCAGGATTTGAAGTAGTTCAACTGGAATTCCATCACCTCCACTAGCTTTGTTCATAGTGATGCTTCCTAAAGCTCACTTGACTTCACATTCCAGGATGTCTGGCTCTAGGTGAGTGATCACACCATCATGATTATCTGGGTCATGAAGATCTTTTTTGTACAGTTCTTCTGTGTATTCTTGCCACCTTTCTTAATATCTTCTGTGTCTTTTAGGTCCCTACTATTTCTGTTCTTTATTGAGCCCATCTTTGCATGAAATGTTTCCTGTTATCTCTAATTTTCCTGAAAGTTCTCTAGTCTTTCCCATTGTATTGTTTTTCTCTATTTTTTGCATTGATTTCTGAGGAAGGTTTTCTTATCTCTTCTTGCTACTCTTTGGAACTCTGTATTCAGATGAGAATATCTTTCTTTTTCTCCTTTGCTTTTTGCTTTTCTTCTTTTCACTTTTATTTGTAAGGTCTCGTCAGACAGCAATTTTGCCTTTTTGCATTTCTTTTTCTTGGGGATGGTCTTGATCCCTGTTTCCTATACAGTGTGTCGAACCTCATTCCATAGTTCATCAGACACTCTCTCAGATCCAATCCCTTAACTCTATTTCTCACTTCCACTGTATAATCATAAGGGATTTGATTTAGGTCATACCTGAGTGGTCTAGTGGTTTTCTCCACTTTCTTCAATTTAAGTCTGAATTGTGTAATAAGGAGTTCATGATCCAGGCCACAGTCAGCTCCCGGTCTTGTTTTTGTTGACTGTATAGAGCTTCTCCATCTTTGGCTGCAAAAAATATGATCAATCTGATTTCTGTGTTGGCCATCTGGTGATGTCCATGTGTAGAGTCTTCTCTTGTGTTGTTGGAAGAGAATGTTTGTTATGACCAGTGAGTTCTCTTGGCAAAATGCTATTAGCCTTTGCCCTACTTCATGCTGTACACCAAGGCCAAATTTACCTGTTACTCCAGGTGTTTCTTGACTTCCTACTTTTGCATTCTAGTCCCCTATAATGAAAAGGACATCTTTTGGAGGTGTTAGTTCTAAAAGGTTTTGTAGGTCTTCATAGAACCATTCAACTTCAGCTTCTTAAGTGTTACCAGTTGCTGCATAGAGTTGGGTTACCGTAATATTGAATGGGTTGCCTTGGAAACGAACCATTCGAGATTGCATCCAAGTCCTGCATTTTGGACTCTTCTGTTGACTATGATGGCTACGCCATTTCTTCTAAGGGATTCTTGGCCACAGTAGTAAATATAATGGTCATCTGAATTCAATTCACCCATTCCAGTCCATTATAGTTCACTGATTCCTATAATGTCAATGCTCACTCTTGCCATCTCCTGCTTGACCACTTCCAATTTGCTTTGATTCGTGGACCTAATATTTCAGGTTTCTATGCAATATTGCTCTTTGCAACACTGGACCTTCCTTCTGTCACCAATCACATCCACAGCTGGGTGTTTTTTTTGTTTGTTTAAGCTCCATCATATTTCAATACCTGGACTGCCATTCCACTGAGTGATTTGAGAGTACTTCAGAAGCAGACAGTCATAAGAAGGAGATTTCATCAATCAAAGGCTTCATACCAAAGAACAAACTGCAGGATGAAGACAACGTGTACCCCAAACCTGCAGGACCAGGTCTAGTTTACCACGGCTACAGCATGTCTTACTTTAGTCTTCATGTCTCTGTTCTTTATCTTCCTGAATGATTTCAATCCTCTGCTGAAATAAGGCTCTGGATTTTTACAAAAATATATTTTCTTTTTCCTTAAGCATTATATTTATAGATTTTACACTTTACATTTCTTTTTGAATCCTCATATACTCCTTGGTGTGAGTCCAATCCCTGGTTGTAATCTTTTCATGATAAAAATGTACTATTAAACTGACTGTTGAATTGTTGTTCATTTACCTCTGAGTGCCAACCAGTTCTCTTATGTATAAATCCCTTGTAAAAACACAACTGTTTTCATCAGAATTGGACTCAACTATGACATGATTTTTTAATCTAGTAGATAACATAATAGTCCAGGAAATTTTTTTTTAAAAAGTAAAATCCCCATTATAAAATATCTATAAGATAAGAATGATAAGAAAGCCAGCAGACTTGCTACTATGAAAAAAGTTTTAGTGAGCTGTATAGATCAAACCAGCCACAACATTCCTTAGGAAAGTCGCTCAGTTGTGTCTGACTCTCTGAGACCACATGGGGTTCCTCCATCCATGGAATTTTCCAGGCAAGAGTACTGCAGTGGGTTGCTATTTCCTTCTCCTGGGGATCTTCTTGACCCAGGTATTGAACCCAAGTCTCCCACATTGCAGTCAGATGCTTTACCATCTGAGCCACCAGGGAGCTCACATATCTATAAAGGAAGATATTTCTGCTTTCTGTTTCCACTAAAACAACACCCAAGATTCATTTGCAATAAAAGAACTCTGTACCCAAACTTTCACGATTTGCTTTAGAAAGAAAACAGGAAAGAGATGGCTTGTGTGTTACCTCTATCACATTTACAGACCTTACAAAAAAGGCTTATTGTATGTCTGTTTCCCTTTCAGATTTAACCATTTACCTATTCAATCATGTCTCCACTTTATAACCTGTGTATGCTATGTTGCTTCAGTCATATTTGACTCTTTGCAACACCATGGACTGTAGCCTGCCAGACTCCTCTGTTCCTGAGATTTTCCAGGCAAGAATACTGGAATAGGTAGCTTCTCCCTTCTCCAGGGGGTCTTCCCAACCCAGAGACTGAACCCAAGTGTCAGGTCTCTTGCATTGGCAGGTGGGTTCTTGAGAAGCCCATAATCTTCTGCCTAGCACTCAACTACTTCTTAATGGGGCTGAGACCATGCAATGAAATTTATATACCCCATAGGGATATTTTACCCAAGACCACATCATTGCATAGACTCCAAACATGATATTAAATATATAATGATAATAAAAACAACACCAACCTATTGGCTACTTTCAAAAAACTAGACATGGTCCAGTATGTCAGTAAAGTGATCTCTGACATAATGCAGGATCCATTTCAACACCCTATTTCTCCTTCTTTGAAAAAGAGCTCACTTCTTAATGGGATACAAGAAGGAGGGGGAAGAAACTGGGCTTCAGTTTGAAGTTCAAAATCTTAATGATTCAATAGAAATTCCAGATAGCTTTATTCTGTCATCAGGAGTTTTCATTTCATGCTTTAAAGGAGACCCAGAATGTGAAGAAGCTCCTACCTGACATGGAGCTAGACAATCTCACCAGGAAGCACATGAGTTTGGAAATATGATTTGGAACAGAAGAGCTCTAGACAGAATACTGGCCTCTTGAGGCTGTTGATATGCCATTTGAGGGGGGAAAAGAAATTGTTGTACTTTCATCTCTACAGACTTTACGAGGCCTCTAAAATTACCAAGATCTGAAAAAAACAATGAAGAAATCACAAAATTAATTGACTTGGCTAATATCTTCATATCAATTGTATAGGCTCTTCAGAATGAAACTGGGATTTGTTTTCTTGGTTTAGTTTGAACACTGTCAGATTTAGGGTTAAAAAGTCTACAAACTCTAATTATAATCATGCCTCTAATATTTGTCTGAGTGGCACAGTTCACTTCAACATCTTATACTCTATTTTACAGTCACCATGCATTAAGTGATCCACAAAACTGATCATCTTACAAAAAGAATGAGAAAATATAATATATGTAGTAGTTGAAATAACTACCACCAGCAACTTGCCATGACTTTACAAAAAGATGATATAGAACTGGACCAATTGTTTTCCCAGAAAATAATGATCTATCCTCCAGCCTGGGATGATGAATGACATCAATTAAGAACTAAGAATTGAAGGCATCTGTGTCACAATGACTTAGAAGAGACTGTAGATCACTTATGTCAACCTGACTTAGTTGTTAGTTCCAAAAATTTTGCCAAGAAAAAATGAAACTGTAAACCAGTAAATAACTTCACTGTTTGCTTCCTACACACTTGCCCTGTCTCCAGCTAATGATCATTCTGCTTTAGATCAGAGTCTCTCCACTATTATAGCTTATCATAAGGGCAGTGAGGGGCATACTGCTCTGCTGGTTTCTCTGGTAACCAATAAGATAAGTGAAGTGAAGTGAAAGTCATTCAGCTGTGTCTGACTACAGATAGCCCACCAGGCTCCTCTATCCATGGGATTTGCCGAGCAAAAATACTGGAGTGGATTGCTGTTTTCTTCTCCTGACATCAGTTTCTGCTATAACAGGTGATCTCCCCTCCCTTGACAGTGAAGACTGATGCCACATCTTTCTTGCCACATGGTGGGATGCTACTTCAGACCTTTCTTCAAACAAGTAAGCACCCCACCCCCCACCCCCGATCCATTAAACCATTGATGTCGCTGACACTGGGCTCTTAGAAATTGGACTTCTTTTTGGACTGAAGTACAAGTACAGGACTTGCAGGCTTGCAATGTGCAGCCCAACAGTTGGTGGAGCCAGCTAGGAGATGGAGGAAGCTTCTGTGAGCACCAACTTGTCAGGAAGTAAGCGAAATGGGACAAGGGAAGAGGCATGTCTCGGGTCTTGGATGAGTCCCTGGGACAGGCTGCCAAGTGAGGGTCCTTGAGACAGCCATAGTAAAGTGACAGCAATTTATTTTTAATATAAGTAAGTAACTTGTATTTAGAGACACACATTATGGCAGAATGTAGTCTGTCTCAGAAGGTGAGAGTGGCCCTGGACTGTGGGGGTTAGTTTTTATAGGCTGAGTAATTTTATATGCTCATGAATACGATAAATATCTATTATGGGGGAGGAGCAGGAATTTCCAGAAGTTGGGCTGCTGCCTACATTTTGGCCTTTAACTGGCCTTGAAATTGCCATGTGTCATTTAGCATATAGCTGAAGAATTATTGCTTTTGAACTGTGTTGTTGGAGAAGACTCTTGAGAGTCCCTTGGACTACAAGGAGTTCCAACCAGTTCATTCAAAAGGGTATCAGTCCTGGATGTTCATTGGAAGGACTGATGCTAAAGCTGAAACTCCAATACTTTGGCCACCTCATGCGAAGATTTGACTCACTGGAAAAGACTCTGATGCTGAAAGGGATTGGGGGCAGGAGGAGAAGGGGATGACAGAGGATGAGATGGCTGGATGGCATCATCGACTCAATGGACATGAGTTTGAGTAAACTCTGAGAGTTGGTGGTGGACCAGGAGGCCTGGTGTGCTGAGATTCATGAGATCACAGAGAACTGGACACGACTGAGGGACTGAACTGAACTGAATGTATTACAATGACTGCATAGTGAGGCTCAGGGTCTTCTGGAAGTCAAATTTCCTGTCATCTTGGGCCTAACCAGTTCTAGTCCATCTATGCTGTATCTTGTTATTCTTAAAGGCTGTGTCATTCTTTTAATGATTGTGCCCTGCCCCTTCCCTCCTGTCTCCTAAGGACAGGGAATGGAAAGCTGCTGGGGCCATCCATTAGCATGTGGGACTTGAAAGTTGTGGCTGTCATTTAACTTTGCCTTACTTCCCTAAAGTTGTAGAAGTAATCCTAGGATGGCTGTCAACTTATATGTGGTGCCCTGTGGTGGTTGTTCTTGGTGAACAGGGGCTGCCAAGAGAGTGTGGTGAACTTAGACACCCCAAAGACTGATGCAGAGATATTGGCAGTCATGGTCTATGCATGGATTGGAAAAGAATTTTGAGACATGAGGCAGAATGAGAGGAGAATAAAAGGTATTAGAGTCGGAGATGCTGTTAGAAGAGCAGGCTGGCTCAAAGGGGAGCTGAATCATTTTGTGGGCTAGTAGCCAATTTTGTAGCCTCAAGACAGAGGTGGGCACTTTACCTAATATGAGCTCAGGGAACTGGCCAGTTTAGATTGGGAGGCTCATGGCCATAGTTACTATGGGGCTTGGTCAGTTCCATAGATTTTTGTCCTGTGACCTTGGTACAAAGCTCCTCACCTGGGACCTTGGTTTACAGCTCCACATTAGCCACCATTACAGTGGGGAAAAAAGAAGTTAGATAATAAGGCAATGACTGTAGCTATGAGCTGGCTATTTTGTTCTATGTTAAGGGCACAGATATTGAGCTAACACCTGAGGTGAAGGTTGAGGGCCTCAGAAATCAGGTTGAAATGGGAATCCAAGTCTCATTCATGGAGCCCAAAAATGGAATCCACAAACACAAAAATACTCATGGTAGTAAGCAAATAGAATTTATTAGAGAGGAGGAAAGTACAAAGCTCTCAGCATAGACACTGAGAGGAGGTAGAGTCCCTCAAAGGCATAGCTTACAGCAGTTTTTAAATCATTAATCTGTACATCTTTGGTTGGCTCTAATCCTTAAAATAGGCAGAAATGCACAGTCCAAAATGCAGTACTTGGATGCAGTCTCAAAAATGACAGAATAATCCCTGTTCATTTCCAACATAAACCATTCAATATCACAGTAATCCAAGCCTATGCCCTGACCGGTAATGCTGAAGAGGCTGAAGTTGAACAGTTCTATGAAGACCTACAAGACCTTCTAGAACTAACACTGAAAAAAGATGTCCTTTTCATTATGGGGGACTGGAATGCAAAAGTAAGAGGTCAAGAAATACCTGGAGTAGCAGGAAAATTTGGCCTTGGAGTACAGAATGAAGCGGGGCAAAAGCTAATACAGTTTTGCCAAGAAAAGGCACTGGTCATAGTAAACCCCCTCGTCCAAAACACAAGAGAAGACTCTACACTTGGACATCATCTGATGGTCACTACCACACATGGACACTACCGCATAATTGCACTCATCTCACATGCTAGCAAAATAATGCTCAAAATTCTTCGAGTCAAGCTTAATGAACATGAAGTACATGAACTGTGAACTTCCAGATGTCCAAGCTGGATTTAGAAATGGCAGAGGAAACAGAGATCAAGGCCGAGGAACCAGATGGTGAATACAAAATCAGATCAATGATAGTCTTTGCAACCAGTGATGGAGAAGCCCTATAAAGTCAGCAAAAACAAGACTGGGAACTGACTATGGCTCAGATTGTGAACACTATATTGCCAAATTCAGACTAAAATTGAAGAAGTAGGCAAAACCACTAAACCATTCAGATATGACCTAAATCAAATCCCTAATGATTATACAGTGGAGTCAAGGGATTAGATCTGATAGACAGAGTACCTGAAGAACTATGGACGGAGGTTTGTGACACTGTAGAGAAGGCAGGGATTAAGACCATACATAAGAAAAAGAAATGCAAAAAAATACAAAATGGTTGTCTGAGGAAGCCTTACATACAGCTGTGAAAAGAAGAGAAGTGAAAGGCAAAGGAAATAAGGAAAGATATAAACATCTGAATTCAGAGTTCCAAAGAAGAGCAAGGAGAGATAAGAAAGCCTTCCTCAGTGATCAGTGCAAAGAAGTAGATGAAAACGATAAGTAGAATGAGAAAGACTAGAGATCTCTTCAAGAAAATTAGAGACACTAAGGGAATATTTCATGCAAAGATGGGCACAATAAAGGACAAAAACGGTAGGGACCTAACAAATGCAGAAGATATTAAGAAGAGGTGGCAAGAATACACAGAATAGCTGTACAAAAAAGATCTTCACAACCCAGATAATCATGATGGTGTGATCACTCACCTAAAGCCAGACATCCTGGAATGTGAAGTCAAGTGGACCTTAGAAAGCATCACTATGAACAAATCTAGTGGAGATGATGGAATTCTGGTTGATCTATTTCAAATCCTAAAAGTTGATGCTGTAAAAGGGCTGCATTCAATATGCCAGCAAATTTGGAAAACTCAGCAGTGGCCACAAGACTGGAAAAGGTCAGTTTTCATTCCAATTCCAAAGAAAGGCAATGCCAAAGAATGTTTAAACTACTGCACAATTGCACTCATCTCACATGATAACAAAGTAATGCTCAAAATTCTCCAAACCAAGCTTCAACAGGACATAAGCCATGAACCTCCAGATGTTCAAGCTGGATTTAAAACAGGCAGAGGAACCAGAGATCAAATTGCCAACATCCATTGGATCACCAAAAAAGCAAGAGAGTGCCAGAGAAACTTCTATTTCTGCTTTATTGATTATATCAAAACTTTTGACTGTGTGGATCACCAGAAACTGTGAAAATATCTGAAAGAGATGGAAATATCAGACCACCTGACCTGCCTCCTAGAAAGCTGTATGCAGGTCAGGAAGCAACAGTTAGAACTGGACATGGAACAACAGAGTGGTTCCAAATCAGGAAAAGAGTACATCAAGTCTGCATATTTTCACCCTGCTTATTTAACTTACATGCACCATACATCATGAGAAATGCTGGGCTGAATGAAGCACAAGCTGGAATCAAGATTTCCAGGAGAAATATCAATAAACTCAGATATTCAGATGACACCACCCTTATGGCAGAAAGCAAAGAAGAACTGAAGAGCCTCTTGATAATTGTGAAAGAGGAGAGTGAAAAAGCTGGCTTAAAGCTCAACATTCAGAAAACAAAGATCATGGCATCTGGTCCCATCACTTCACCGCAAATAGATGGAGAAATAATGTAAACAATGAGAGACTTTATTTGGGGAGGCTCCAAACTACTGTAGATGATGAGTGCAGCCATGAAACAAAAAGATGCTTGCTCCTTGGAAGAAAATCAATGACCAACCTAGACAGCATATTAAAAAGCAGAGACATTACTTTGCCAACAAAGGTCTATCTAGTCAAAGCTGTGGTTTTTCCAGTAGTCATGTATGGATGTGAGAGTTGGACTATAAAGAAAGCTGAGCTCTGAAGAATTGATGCTTTTAAACTGTGATGTTGGAAAAGACTCTTGAGAGTCCCTTGAACAGCATGGAGATCCAACCAGTCTATTCTCAAGGAAATCAGTCCTGGGTGTTCATTAAAAGGACTGATGCTGAAGATGAACTTTGGCCACCTGACGTGAAGAACTGACTCATTGGAAAAGACCCTGATGCTGGGAAAGATTGAGGGCAGGAGGAGAAAGGAATGACCAAGGATGAGATGGTTGGATGGCATCACCATCTCAATGGACATGAGTTTGAATAAGCTCCAGGAATTGGTGATAGACAAGGTGGCCTAATGTGCTGCAGTCCATGGGGTCACAAAGAGTCTGATATGACTGTGTGATTAAACTGAACTGAACTGGATCTGAGTAATAATAACTTATCAGACCAAGGACACATTCCAGGAATTGGGGACAAAGCTATACTAATGGAGTGAGCTGTTTATTGAAAACAAGGCCAAAGATCTCAGAGTCCTAAACTGACTGCCTAGCAATCTCAAGGTGATATTATGTTATTTGGCCAAGAAATGTTGAAAATGGCCTCTGTGACTGGCCACCTAGCTCTGTGGCAGTGCTTACATGGGGCTATCAAAGGGGGGTGAAGTGTTTTCCCTGCTCTTTTGGGTAATAGTTGCCTGTCCCATCACCTGGCCAAATTAAGGGGTTATACCCACTGCTCCCTTCCCTTGGCTGTTGTAAAATGTCTGAGGAGAGCTAGGCATGAAACTTGCTGTATATGCCAAGGCCTATAAAGGCCCAGATAGTGAGTTATTTTCATCAAGAAAGAAGGGTGAGATACTACAGTCCACTCCTAGAGGATGGTATGGGACTTTAGTTTCATTTCTGAGTTCCTTAGTAGGACATCCAGTTGAAACTGTTTACATCAGATTGGGACTTAAACCCATGTGGTTGGACTTCAACCCAGCCAAAACCCAGTTTGGGAATCAAATTCACATGGTCAAGACTTGAACCCAGCCAAAACCCTGTTTTGGGTTGGCTTAAACCCACATGGCTGGGACTCAAACCTGGCCAAAAACCCATAATCTTCTAACTGAGATCAGAGACCTGGTTTCAGGACCTAATGAAGTTCAAGTTCTTGATGTCCCATCACAGAAAAAAAAAAAAAATTCAGTGATAGGTGAGAAGTGGATTTA
>SJYC01046156.1:0-13340 GCA_006408675.1 Madoqua kirkii
TTGCTAACTAATGAGTTTGCCTGCCAGTTTTATAAATGCTGAACATAAGACACAAGATTTCTATTCACAGACAAGGAATTTTATAACTACAAAAATGGCAGGGATGAAAGTAACAGCATTTGAGCCAGTTCTCTGAGCCTGGATTCCCAAAGAGAAATATGAAGGGGGCTACGTGATGTAGATTGCACAGAAAAGAAACTCTAAGTTTAGGGACCTTGAATCTTTGATCATGAGCAGTAAGTGCATCTGACTTTTGTTCAGGAGACAGTACTATCGTGAATAATAAACAAACCCGCCTTTGCTCCAAGAAGAAGATGCTATGTCCATCTTGCAAAACTGTTCACTTTACATACTTTCAGGAAAAGATAGTCTAGGAAAATGGCAGTCAGTGTGTCTGCTCACAAGAGGTACAGGAATGTAAAGAACCCATGAATAGTCTCTCCACAGGCACAAGTTAGTATTAACTCCAATATGGCAGTAAAGTTGTTAAGGCACCTTGAGAGCTCTTCGCTGAAGTACTTCCCTTTTCTAACATGCCTCCATTGACACCATTTTCCTTTCTCCTAATTATATTTTAGAAATCAGATTATAAATTGCCTCCTCTGGGGAATGTCCTATGGTCCCTTGAGGTTAAAACAGTTGCCCTTTGCTCCCACAAAATTCTGCAAATCTCCTAATTTCTGTATCACACGTTCTATGTTAAAATGGCTCATGAATTGGTGAATTGTTTTTTACCCTCTTAAGCCATAAACTTCTTGAGAATAAGAACTGTGATTTATTTATTAATGTTCTTGAGAGCTCTTCGCTGAAGTACTTCCCTTTTCTAACATGCCTCCATTGACACCATTTTCCTTTCTCCTAATTATATTTTAGAAATCAGATTATAAATTGCCTCCTCTGGGGAATGTCCTATGGTCCCTTGAGGTTAAAACAGTTGCCCTTTGCTCCCACAAAATTCTGCAAATCTCCTAATTTCTGTATCACACGTTCTATGTTAAAATGGCTCATGAATTGGTGAATTGTTTTTTACCCTCTTAAGCCATAAACTTCTTGAGAATAAGAACTGTGATTTATTTATTAATGTGCTCTTAGAAACTTAAAAGAGAATTTGACCGATTGTTAATATTTACTAAATGTATCATCTTGAGAGTTTATGATAGCTGAGATCTTCATAAAACACAGAATTTTTTGAACTCTTTAGTAAATGTTAGGTATTGTGCAGACTGCTTCTGAGGTGCATCTTCATGAAGGGGTGACATTCTAGTTAATTCAGAAGAAATAGAAAAAGGTAAATTTTCAATTGCAGAGAATTAAAGAAAGCTGATTTTAAAAAAAGCTTGATGCCTCTAAAATTAATTCAAATTAGTTTAAGAAAATGTTTTTAATAGTCTGTCATAATGTTCCATTAGTTCAGATGGGAATCTTTGACAATCAGATGCAGGTTTTGAGATTTTTATCTTTCAACACTAGGCAAAATTTTATGACTATTTTCAAATTAAAGAATTATCTGTTTTGAAAACAACACTCTAGGGCAGTCTCGTATTTTCTGGGAATTTTTTTTTTAATCATCTCATATGCTTTGACATTTTTAGTTGAATCTAGGCAAATATTCTTTCCTTTTTCTGGTTTCTTGTCTGCGAATAGAAATCTCATGAGCGTGTCCACCCTATGGAATTAAGTGTGTTACATTAAAGACAGGTACATTGTATTCTAAGCACCTTAGGAGATAAAATTTTCATAGTAAAAGTATATCAAAACTTACACCACATCTTAGTTTTTATTTTTAAAAACTGAAGCTACTGTAACAACAAAGTAACCTGATGGATCCAGTAGCTCATTATTTTAATTAGGTTTATTTTTTTTCCAAGAGAACAGAATATTTTGTTCTCCTTCAAGAATTTAATATACTGGGTAAAATCAGCTGTAAAATCAGTTAAAATGAAAATATCCAATTAGAACAATGCATCTCTGCCAGAAATTTCAAAATCCTACAAAGTACTGAAATTATTTGTTCTTCTACATAATCCCCAGGCATCCTGAATTTTAATACTTTTAAATAATTTCTCTGACAATGCCAAATAGAACTGAGGGTGGAATGGCAACAATTAGCTATGAATTGGCATTTTGAATGACAATAAAAAAGTTCAACATTAGTTGGGATTTGGCCAAAAGATCGTAGGGTAGAGGAATGACATTCGTTCCTTATTAATTAGGTAGTTCTAATACTGCACACTATTTTAGAAATTTTAATAATCATTTTTATTAAAAATGTTAATGCAGGTACTGGTTTTCAGAGCATTTCCCCACCAATATAGCTTCAAGGGTGCCATCATTCTAAAATCCCACAGTGCTAAAAATTGCACCTAAAGAGTTTATAATGTATTTTACCCTACTCATTTGCATTCCCAACAAAAGAGAATGTGAAGGTCATTCAATCATGACTATTAGAAGGCAATATCAAGAAAAATATTTTAGACATTTGTGTAACTTTCATTTATCTGGTTATATACACCAACTTCTACATCATTTTTGCTGAGCACATTTGTTCTATGCCCAAGATTTTTACAATTGACTGCCTTCCTAAACCTTTTTGAGAATATATATATCAAATATAGTTTAAAACATTAACAGTAATGAACCCTAGTGGGAAAAATTATGTTGAACTCAATTTACTACCTTTTTACATCTAATTAGATACACTAGCAGCTTCTTATCACTTTAATAGCTATCAGTTTAATTAAGAGATGTCATTAGAATATGAATAAGGAATTAATAGAGACAATTCTACTGATTTACTGAATGTCATTTGTTTGTAAATATAATAAGAGATTTCATATAGATAAATATTAATAGTTAAATCAGTGACTACTACACATAGATGTAATTTAAAATCTGACGGTTATGCAAAAATATACAGTGTGCAAGCAACATTGTAGCTAATCTTTTGACTCTAAGCAGAACACATTGTTGTTATAAGTTTCTGTCTCACAATAGAATTTGTAAAAGCCGTTACTAGAAAGTAATCATTGGTTAACAGTCAATGATACATTGTGTGCCCGGCGATATCATAAGTATTTTGTAGATATAAAAAGCAAGAGAGTTCCAGAAAAACATCTATTTCGTCTTTATTGACTATGCCAAAGCCTTTGACTGTGTGGATCACAATAAACTGTGGAAAATTCTGAGAGAGATGGGCATATTAGACTACCTGACCTGCCTCTTGAGAAATCTGTATGCAGGTCAGGAAGCAACAGTTAGAACTGGACATGGAACAACAGACTGGTTCCAAATAGGAAAAGGAGTACGTCAAGGCTGTATATTGCCACCATGCTTATTTAACTTCTATGCAGAGTACATGATGAGAAACGCTGGACTGGAAGGAACACAAGCTGGAATCAAGATTGCCAGGAGAAATATCAATCACTTCAGATATGCAGATGACACCACCCTTATGGCAGAAAATGAGGAGAAACTAAAAAGTCTCTTGATGAAAGTGAAAGAGGAGAGTGAAAAAGTTGGCTTAAAGCTCAACATTCAGAAAATGAAGATCATGGTTAACCCACTGGTTTACTCCCCTCTCTATGTTTGTCTTTGGTTGGCATTTTAATTGTGTGTCAGTCTAGTCGTAAGATGGCCTCTATACTCAGGACTTGATGTGTAGCCACCCTGGTGTGCCCTAAGGTACATGGGCCATATCTCTTAGTGAGACAGCACTGAGAAAGGGACAGGAGGGAAGAGGTTGTTGGCATTCCCCTCATTTAGGCCTGTCAGACTTAGCAAGTGAGAACACAGGACACCTAGTTACATTTGCATTTCAGATAAACAATGAATACTTTTTTAGTCTAAGTATGTTCCAGGCAATATTTGAAATTCAAATTTTATCTGAAATTCAAATTAAACTGAGTATCCTGTATTTGACCTGGCAGCCTTTCCCATCTACCCCACACGCAGCTGTGAATAGTAACTATAGCTCAAATTCCAAATGAGGTTTTTGAAAATACATTAGCATTATTTTTTTTTAAGCCATAATAGGAGATATCAGGATTGAGGAACCCAAAACCTTGGTAGAAAAATGTTCTTAAATGGAAAAAGATTGCACAAAAATCCAAAAATATATTTTTAAAACTACAAAAATGTATTAAAAATTAAACTAAGAAAATAGCAATAGGATGTTGAGTATCTTAGCTTTTTAACAATACATTTTAGAAAGTTGCTTTCTATTCATGTCTGTTCTTAAGAATTTTATGAGAGAAAGAGATCAGATGCTGTTATAATAGTAGTTATAAGAGATAAGAATTACATAAATCAAATTCCCAAAGTCAATTTTTGTGTTTGTGGTTTTAGTAGGCTTCTAACTATTGGCTTTTCTTAAATTAATATACAATGGTTCAAGCTATTCAGAAAATATATCCCTATATTCCATGTTCACTCATACTGCCTTTTTTTTTTTTTTGAGAAAACATAAAATTTGAGCTAAGTACTTTTTCTAAAGGCCTGTTGATCCTCTTCATAAAGTTGTAGCAAAATAAATGTCTCTTCTGTAGGTTTATCCTGTGAATATGATTATACACATGCTCAAGATCCAAACTTGTACTAAATCTTTTTTCAGTTGATTTCAAAGAAAAGCTTTTCTTTGTTTGATTATAGTCTCTAAAACCACATCTGGCCTCTTTTGTAAAGCTTCAGCCCACTTATTCTTTAATCTAAAATACTCTGTGGCTGAATTTCCCTGACCATTACCAGCATTCTGCACAATTTAGGAGTAGAAGAAAGGTTATTTATTTATTTTTATTATTTGTATATTGTTAATGTTTTTATCACAGTGAGTCACATGCTAACTGGTGTCCAAAAAAACATTGTCTAGACCTGTGATACTTCCTATCTAACATCGTTAACCTCCAACGGTAGCAATTCATTTTCATTACCAATTATTCATTTAATGTCCAACATCATATATACTCCATAGGCACTAATTATTCATTGAGACCTGTCCATTCACCCCTCTTCAGCTCCATTGTCTGTTACTTCATTCTCCCTTTCATTCCTTACTAAGCTTATATTCCTTGATGACAATTATAATCTCTTCTTGAAGACATCCTCTACTCCTCATCCTTCCCTTCCATGGGCGTACACATTTAACAAAACTTCAGATTTTTTAATTGAGCCCAGGTATCTGCCTTCTCCAAACTGCCAAATCAAGGAGCTCAATGTTGCTGAGAAAGGCACATACCCGGGCTAACTAGTTTCACTTTAAATTCATGATCCTAAACCTCAAATAGACATTCAACTTTGCCTAGTCACCCTACTCTTTTTTTTTTTCAGTGTTTCAGCTTTAATATATAACATGATATATAGCAATAAATATGACCCACAAAAACCAAAATCCCTTGGAGTTTCTCTCTCTCTCTCTGTTTTTTTCAATTTAAATTTATTTATTTATTTATTTAGATACTTTATTCTAGTTTACAATACTGTTTTGGTTTTGCCATACATTGACATGAATCAGCCACAGGTGTACACGATCTCCCAATGCCGAAGCCCCCTCCCACCTCCCACCCCACACCATCTCCCGGATCATTCCGTACACCAGTTTTCTTCCCCATTCGAGATGGCAGTTGTGTCCTTTACCTCTCAGCTTATACATTCCTTTACTGCCCCACTTTCAACCAACAAACTCACATCTTTCATAGTCTTCAAACAAGAACTCCCCTATGTTTCCACTCCAATCCATCAGCCTTCCACAACAATACTTACAACATAAACAGCTTACTTTTTTCCTTGTTCCAAAAGCCTATCCTTTTATTAAAGGTCAATTCTTCCCCTACGCTTTTAAACATATGACCTTTAATGTTCTCATGATTTCACTTCTGAGGTTATCTTCTCCTCTATCTTCTCTCCTTATTGCTAGTTGTTTCTTACACTAACCGTTGCCTTCAACATATATGCTGTACTATTGCCTGTCTTCAAACAAGCATTCCTTGACATATATCCATGTACAGTTATCCTCTCTTTTTAGATCCATTGCCATCAAACTGCCTGAAAATGTTTACATTCACCATTTCTCTTCCTTACTTTTTGCTCACTTTTCCCCCCTTTCAATCAAACTTTGAAAGGTCACAACAAAGCTTCATGCTGTATATCTAAAGAACACCTTTCAGTATATACCTATTTTACACAGTTTCATAATATTCAGCTTAATTGATCACTGATGTACCTTGAAATTTTTCTTTGTTTCTATATTAGTCTGTTTTGGGTGCATTATACTAAGTTATGTTGCAAATTTTCATTGATTTAAGAAAACAAGTAACTATTTTTGATTCTAGTTACATATCAACTTCCATGCATTGCAAGCTGTGACTCTGCTCCAAGTTGTACTTCGAGTTCATGGCTGCTCCATGTGTTTTCTCACATTGGGACCCAGATCAAGGGGCCAGCTTCTTTCTGGGGCATACCCTTCCCTTGGCAGAGGACTAAAGAACAGAAGACAGGTAGAAACTTGCAGTGCTTCTAGTTCTTCTCCTTGGACACGGTGGATACATCACCTCTGCTCACACTCCATTTGCCAGTTAAGTCATATGACTGAGTCCAAAGTGGTACAGGAAAAAGGATCCTTCTTCAAGACTTGTATGCCAAGAGGTAGAGATGACCAATCCTCTTATGAGAAAGGGGGTAGGCAGTGATACAAAACAATACTACCTACCAGTTTCTGAGATATCATGCTCTTCATATCAACCCCCATTTTATCAACTCCTTTTTCGTAGTCTCTTTTTTTTCAGTAGCTTATCTCCTTCCTTTTTAATGTTGAAGAATCCTTAAGATTATTTCGGAGCAAACTTTTCTTCTGTATGTATAATATGTTCCTACTTTATCTCTACCATTCCAGTTCAGTTCAGTTCAGTTCAGTCACTCAGTCATGTCCGACTCTGCCACCCCAATGGACTGCAGCATGCCAGAACTCCTTGTTCATCACCAACTCCCGGAGCTTACCAAAACTCATTTCCATTGAGTCAGTGATGCCATCCAACCATCTCATCCCCTGTCATCCCCTTCTCCTCCTGCCTTCAATCTTTCCCAGTATCAGGGTCTTTTCCAATGAGTCAGTTCTTTGCCTTAGGTGGCCAAATTTTGGAGTTTAAGCTTCAGCATCAATCCTTCCAATGAACACTCAGGACTGATATCCTTTAGGATGGACTGACTGGATCTCCTTGCAGTCCAAGGGACTGTCAAGAGTCTTCTCCAACACCACAGTTCAAAAGCATCAATTCTTCAGAGCTCAGCTTTCTTTATAATCCAGCTCTCACATCCATACATGACTAGTGGAAAAACCATAGCTTTAACTAGATGGATCTTTGTTGGCAAAGTAATGTCTCTGCTTTATAATATGCTGCCTAGGTTGATTATAACTTTCCTTTCAAGGAGCAAGCATCTTTTAATTTCATGGCTGCAGTCACCATCTGCAGTGATTTTGGAGTCCAAAAAAATAAAGTCTGTCACTGTTTCCAGTGTTTCCCCATCCCGATTCCAAAGGCACTTAAATATTAACTATAACTTAATGACTTTCAAATGTAGACTTCATCCCTGATTAACTGCTCCCTTAACGTCTACAAAACAGAGTTTTTGATTCATACACATACACATACACACACATAAATGCAATATTCTTATGCTTCCACATCTCACTAAATAGTTCTTGTTTTCTAAGACAAAAACAAAGCATTTATCTTGATTTGTTTCTCTTACATTACATCTAACCCATCAGTAATTTCCAACAGCTTTGCCTTTAATATATGTCAAAAATTGCTTACCTCTCTTCATCTCTAATACATCTATTTGATTTCATATCCAAGGAACCAGGATCATGGTAAGTTTGGATGCTATATTTTTAAAAATAGACACAATCTCATTTTTCAAAGAGCTCTCAATTTAATAACATGGAACAACACATGCATTTTTTTTAACTGTGAAAGATCATACAGTACATGCTAAATTTAAGGAAAGTACTTTAGCACAAAGTCGAAAAGAAAAAATAAATAAACTAGATAACTGGTTGGGAAGAATGTAAGCATTTCTGAGAACCTGAACTCAGGTATTGAATGTGGAGCTGAAAAGAAGAATGAAATTCTGTAGATAGGTATTTACCTCTTTTGAACAGCTCAGTTTTAATAATAAGAGGAGATAAATGCTTTTATAGCAAGATATAATAAGAAAGAAATCCTTTAAGATATTTATAAACCTTGGTGGCTTTCTGTATACTTAAATTATATATTTCAGTGTCAGAATAAAAAATTTAAAAGATAAAAGCCTATTGCTGTTCTAAAAATATTTTGTTCCCTGTGCACAGTTTTAGAATGTACCAAAAATTTCAAAAATTGGAAAAATATCACTAGACATCACAACTGTTTATTAACATAACCTTTACTTTAGTCTCTAAAACTCAGATTTATTTCAACTTGAAAATCAATGAAAACATTATTTTCTTTTGAACAGCTCAGTTTTAATAATAAGAGGAGATAAATGCTTTTATAGCAAGATATAATAAGAAAGAAATCCTTTAAGATATTTATAAACCTTGGTGGCTTTCTGTATACTTAAATTATATATTTCAGTGTCAGAATAAAAAATTTAAAAGATAAAAGCCTATTGCTGTTCTAAAAATATTTTGTTCCCTGTGCACAGTTTTAGAATGTACCAAAAATTTCAAAAATTGGAAAAATATCACTAGACATCACAACTGTTTATTAACATAACCTTTACTTTAGTCTCTAAAACTCAGATTTATTTCAACTTGAAAATCAATGAAAACATTATTAAACTAGGATCTGAATATGAGAGTTGTACATTCACCCAAGCTCTAAATTCAGAAGTCAGGTGGTGACTGCGCTATCAGCCCAAAGCCAAAATCTGTTGTATGAATCTGAGAATAAAATTTAAGGTATACAGGCATCCAAGATAGGACTTATTCATGCTTTTATAGTTTTAGTATGAGCACTGAAGCTGAAATGTTCACTATTTTGCTGGATTTATCTTGCCAGGATCTACTTTAAGCATCAAGAATAAAATGACAGATTCCGTCAACTGTTTCAAGACTTTAATCTGTATAATGCCCAATAAGGTTCTACATATGTCCATAGAAAGACAGCAATGTGTTCTGATAAATATACAAAGTAGAGTATACTTTTGTCTCCTACCAGTCCACTAAACAGATGCATCCTTGGCCTCAAGGGACATATGTGAAGTGACATGTTTATGCATGCCTAGAAATCCCTGTTTGCCAGTCCAACCTTTATACCTCCTAAGCTGAGGACAAGCTGTGTAGCTGGAAGGAGGAAAACTGCACTGTGATCAAAGTAAATATAAATAAATCCCAAAAGTGTTCTTCTGATAAAATCCAGTTTTCTTTCCTAACTCTCCACTGCATTTCTAAAACTTTGCTTAAAAGCTACCCATTTTGATGACAGAGCCATATGTTTTTGTTTGGGCTCTTTAAATAAATGTTTATAGAGCCCATACCATATGTTAAGTACTGAGCCAAATGGTTTAAATGGCTTATTTCACACTAATTCAAAAAGATATATGCACCCACATGTTCACTGAAGCATTATTTACAGTAGTCAAAATATGGAGATAACCTAAGTGTTCATCGATAAGTGAGTGTATAAAGACAGTGTGATAAACACACACACCCTGGAGTATTATTTAGACATAAAGAAAGAATGAAATTTGTAACAACATGGATGGACCTTGAGATCATTATGATAAGTGAAATAAGTCTGAAAAAGACAAATACTGTATGGTCTCACTTGTGTGTGGAATCTAAAAAACAAAAAAAACAGAAAACAAATTCATATATAGGGAACAGATTGTGGTTGCCAGAGGGAAAGGGGTGGAGTGGTGAAAAGAGTGAATGGGGCCAAAAGATACAAACTTATAAAATAAATAAGTCATGAGGATGTAATAATATAAGATGTTATATTAATTTTTCCATTATACCTTTTTTAATATTTCTTGTTTTTTAAAAAATAATTGATTCAAATGCAATTTAATAAAGACCATATAGTCTTCCCATATTTTATTAACTATTCTATTCATATATTTCAGTCCTATCTCATCCCACAAAGAAATTGATTTGTTCTGACAATATTAATTATAAAATCCAATTACATTGTATCATATCTAGGTTTAAACATCTGGAGTGAGGAAGAACTCAGCATATAAAGAGGCAGATGATTCCCTCTGCTAGGAATTTATTTACATAGCTTTTTAAAATATATTGAACCAAAATCTGTTTTCCAGTACCTTCTACTTCTTTATCCTAATTTGGGGGCCATTTTTTCTAGCAGCTATATTGAGAGTCACATACCATATGATTCGCCCATTTAAAATGTACAATTCAGTCCTTTTAAGTATATCACAGATCTATGCTGCCATCCTTGCAGTCTAAGAATACTGTAATCATCACAAAAAGCAAACTTCGTAGCCTTCAGCAATCACTCCTCATCTCTCTGTTCCAGTCTCTTGAGCCTAGACAACAAAAATTGATTTTCTGTCTCTGTAGAGCATCTAGTCTGAACATTTAATAAATAAGGAATCATACAATCTGTGGCCCTTTTGACTGGCTTACTTTCCTTAGCATAATTTTGTAAGATGTATCTAAATTACAGCATATATCAGTATGTCATGTACTTCTATTACTGAATTATATTCTATTGTATGAATATGCCACATTTATCATTTAATCAGCTGATCCATATTTGACTTTTTTCTACTTTTGGGCTATTTTGAATACTACTACTATAAATATTTGTGTGTAAGTCTTTTTGTGGGCATGTGTTGTCATTTCTCTTGCCTAGGAGTAGAATTTCTAGATCATATATTAACTCTACATTTTACATTTGAGTCACTGCCATGCTTTTGTTTGTTATTTTTCTGACCATAGCTCTTTGAAATATATTTTTTAAATTATTTGTACAGTATAAGGTATGTTATTAAAACAAATACCTGATTTAATCAATTGAAGAACTAGAACCTTGACGACATCACAGTCTGCTCTATCATGGCCTTCCTCCTCCTGCCTGGAGATGCCCAGTGTTCTTACTTTAAAAAAAATATTCTTTGCTTTTAGTAATGTTGTTTGTTTTGTGTTTTGTAACTTTAATTGAAATAATATTATGCATACTATTAAATTACTTCTCTTGTTTGTCATTATATTTGTCAGCTTTGTTTATTATTGCATCTAGCTGTACATCCAATTTCATTGCTATATGACATCCCAGTCTGAGTATGCCACAATTTTTTTAATCCATTTTCCTATTGATGAACATTTGTGTTGCTCTCAGTTTGAAGTTATTTTTAAACCTTGATAGCATAAAACATTTTACAGTTATCTCCTGATACAAACATGCAGGAGATCCTCTAGGGAATATATTAGGGAGGAAATAACCATCTTATCACTTTTCTTAACCATGTCATACTCTTACCCCAAATATTTACCATAAAGCCCTATACTTTAGATTCTTGTTCCACACTTTTTTTTTTTTAATTTCATGTCTTCCTCTGGTAGTTCAGATGTCTAGTTATAGCTTTAATTTGTATTTTTTTAATAATAAATGAGCTTGATCAGTTTTTTATTTGACCACTGACCACTAGATGTGTATAAGAGACAGGATCTACTTTAAGCATCAAGAATAAAATGACAGATTCCGTCAACTGTTTCAAGACTTTAATCTGTATAATGCCCAATAAGGTTCTACATATGTCCATAGAAAGACAGCAATGTGTTCTGATAAATATACAAAGTAGAGTATACTTTTGTCTCCTACCAGTCCACTAAACAGATGCATCCTTGGCCTCAAGGGACATATGTGAAGTGACATGTTTATGCATGCCTAGAAATCCCTGTTTGCCAGTCCAACCTTTACACCTCCTAAGCTGAGGACAAGCTGTGTAGCTGGAAGGAGGAAAACTGCACTGTGATCAAAGTAAATATAAATAAATCCCAAAAGCGTTCTTCTGATAAAATCCAGTTTTCTTTCCTAACTCTCCACTTTTACCCATTTTTCTATTGAAATGTCTAGTTTTCCTCATTAATTTGTAAGAATATACATTATGAATGTATTTTATTTATAATATGCACTGCAACTTTTTATCAGTAATTGTCTTTATTCCTTTTTATGTAAAGAACTTCTTAATTTTAATGTAGCGAAACTAATGGTTAGGGGTTTCCACATCTTAACAAAGAATTATTTCTATATATCATGAGTACATAAATATATTCTCCTCTTGGATATTCTAAAATCTTAACTTTAAATCACCTACATTTGACTTTTGTACAAATGCAAAGATGGTATCAGAGGCTGGTTATAATTTTTGTTCATTTTGACAAACATTCAGTTACCCCAGCACGATAAGCTAAAAGTCCGTCATTTTTTTCCCTAACTGCAGCACTATCTCCGTTGCATATGATTGGATGTGTTTGTGAGCTCTCTGCTCTATTTCTTTTGCCTATGTATCTGAACTTGTTCTAATACAATGCAATTATTTTATAGCTTTATAAGGAGTCTTAATATCTGTTAGAACAAGTTCACAACAATCATATTTTTTTCTTCAAAAAAAGTAATTGTTCTCTGCACTTTAGGAAAACTTTAGAATTTACTCCAAAAACAGCAGCAACAACAATTCTCAGTGAGAACTGCCTGAAATCCATAGGTTAATTTGGAAAGAATTGACATCTTGACAATACTGTTTTCAAATCCATGGTCATAATATACCTGTTTATTTATATATCTAGTGCCTTTCAGGGCTTCCTTGGGGGCGCAGTGATAAAGAATCCCGCCAATGCAAGAGATGTGTGCTCAATCCCTGGATCAGGAAGATCACCTGAAGAAGGAAATGGCAACCCACTTACAGCTAGAAAACAGATGGGCTGGCATTGGGATCACAGCCCAGGACGAACTGACGAGCCCATGGACATACCTGGTCCCCTTCCATGTCCTCAGCTCCTCCTCTGGCTTCCTTCTCAGCACCCTGAGTATGTGCCATCCTGGGACACACAGCCCCTCCCCGCTTCACAGGGCTCCCAGGTTAGTAGTCCAGACACTGGTCTGTAGACAAATCATCCAATGACTGTGTTACTATTGGGAGAACTCCTACTCAGGAGAGGTCCAGGTTGCTGTAAGAGCTTATAATGGGGGTAGGGAGGGCAGGAAAGGGAACCAAGAGAAAAGGAAAGATAGAGCCATTTGAATGCAGAATTCCAACGAATAGCACAGAGAGATAAGAAAGCCTTCCTCAGTGATCAATGCAAAGAAATGGGGGGGGGGGGGGGGCAGAAAAAAAGATGG
>SJYC01046157.1:0-31080 GCA_006408675.1 Madoqua kirkii
GAGAGATAAGAAAGCCTTCCTCAGTGATCAATGCAAAGAAATGGGGGGGGGGGGTGGGCAGAAAAAAAGATGGGAAAGACTAGAGATCTCTTCAAAAAAACTTAGAGATAGCAAGGGAACATTTCTTGCAAAGATGGACACAATAAAGGACAGAAATGGTATAGACCTAACAGAAGCAGAAGATATTAAGAAGAGGTGGCAAGAATACACAGAAGAACTATACAAAAATATCTTCATGACCCAGATAAGCATGATGGTGTGATCATTCACCTAGAGGCAGACATATTGAAGTGCAAAGTCAAGTGGGCCTTAGGAAGAATCACTATCAACAAACCTAGTGGAGGTGATGGAATTCCAGTTAAGTTAATTCAAATCCTAAAAGATAATGTTTCAAAGTGCGCACTCAATACGCCAACAAATTAGGAAAACTCAGCAGTGGCCACAGGACTGGAAAAAGTCAGTTTTCATTTCAATCCCAAAGAAAGACAATGCCAAAAATGTTCAAACTACTGCACAACTGCATTCATCTCACATGCTAGCAATGTGATGCTCAAAATTCTCCGAGCCAGGCTACAACGGTATATAAACCGTTAACTTCCAGATGTTCAAGCTGGTTTTAGAAAAGGCAGAGGACTCAGAGATCAAATTGCCAACATCTGTTGGATCATCAAAAAAGCAAAAGTCCCAGGAAAACATCTACTTCTACATTTGACTATGCCAAAACCTTTGACTGTGTGTATCTAAACAAAATGTGGAAAATTCTGAAAGAGGTCGGAATATCAGACCACCTGACTTGCATCCTGAGAAACCTGTGTGCAGGTCAAGAAGCAGCTGTTAGAACTGGACATGGAGCAATGGACTGTTTACAAATCGGGAGAGGAGTATGTCAGGGCTGTTTACTGTCACCCTGCATATTTAACTTATGTGCAGAATACATCATGAAAAATGCCAGGCTGAATGAAACACAAGTTGGAATCAAGATTGCAGGGGAAAACATCAATAACCTCAGATATGCAGATGACACCACTCTTATGGCAGAAGGTGAAGAACTAAAGAGCCTTTTGATGAAAGTGAAAGAAGAGAGTGAAAAAGTTGGCTTAAAAATCAACATTCAAAGAACACATATTATGGCATCGGTCCCACCACTTAATGGAAAATAGATATGGAAACAATGTAAACAGTGACACACTTTATTTTGGTGGTGGTGGGGTGGGGGAGTTGTTGGTTCCAAAGTCACTGCAGATGGTGAATACAGCCATTAAATTAAAAGACCTTTTCTCCTTGGAAGAAAAGCTATGACCAACCTAGACAGCATATTAAAAAGCAGAGACATTACTTTGCCAACAAAGGTCCATTTAGTCAAAGCTATGGTTTTTCCAGTAGTCATGTATGGATGTTAGAGTTGGATCATAAAGAAGGCTGAGCACTGAGGAATTGGTGCTTTCAAACTATGATGCTGGAGAAGCCTCTTGAGAGTCCCTTGGGCTGCAAGCAGATCCAACCAGTCAATCCTAAAGGAAATCAGTCCTGAATATTTATTGGAAGGACTGATGCTGAAGCTGAAAGTCCAGTACTTTGGCCACCTGATGTGAAAAACTGACTCAATGGAAATGACCCTGATGCTGGGAAAGATTGAAGGCAGGAGGAGAAGGGGATGACAGAGGATGAGATGGTTGGATGGCATCACAACTCAATGGACATGAGTATGAGCAACTCCAGGAGTTGATGACTGACAGGGAAGCCTGGCATGCTGCAGGCCATGGGGTCATGAAGAGTCAGACATGACTGAGTGACTGAACTGAACTGAGTACTTTTCAAATAATTGTCATAATTTTATCTAGAGAGCTTGCACACTTTTGGAACAGACTTGTTCCTAAATACTTGATATTTTCATTGCTATTGTTAGTGTTATAGTCTAGAATTGTATATTGTTTGTAGATGATATAGACATTGTAAATTGATGTATCGTTAGGTACTGATTTTGTATCCAGAAACTGTCCTGAGTTTTTTCATTGTTTGCATAATTCATGTATATAATATCAAACAGAATTAGTGTTATTTGGTTCAAAAGCATCAGTTTGTTGGAGCAAGCATCTTTTAATTTCATGACTGCAGTCACCATATGCAGTCATTTTGGAGCCCAAGATTCCAACTTATGCTTCTTCCATAGCAGCATTTTGCATGATGTACTCTGCATATAAGTTAAATAAGCAGGGTGACAATATACTGCCTTGACGTACTCCTTTTCCAATTTTGAACCAGTCTGTTGTTCCATGTCTGGTTCTAACTGTTGCTTTTGACCTGCATACAGGTTTCTCAGGAGGCAGGTAAGGTGGTCTGGTATTCCCATCTCTTTAAGAATTTTCCACAGTTTGTTGTGATCCACATAGTCAAAGGCTTTAATATACTGAAGAAGAAGTAGATGTTTTTCTGGAATTCTTGCTTTTCCTATGATCCAACAAATGTTGGCAAGATGTACACATCTTGAAGTTCTCAGTTCACGTACTGTTGAAGCCTAGCTTGGAGAATTTTGAGCATTAGTTTGCTAGCATGTAAAATGACTGCAATTGTGCAGTAGTTTGAATATTCTTTGGCTTTGCTCTTTTTTGAAATTAGAATGAAAACTGACCTTTTCCAGTCCTGTGGCCACTGCTGAGTTTTCCTAATTTGTTGGCATATTGAGTGCAGCGCTTTTACATCATCGTCTTTTAGGATTTGAACTAGCTCAACTGGAATTCCATCACCTCCACTAGCTTTGTTCCTTGTAATGCTTCCTAAGGCCCGCTTGACTTTGCACTCCAATATGTCTGTTTCTAGGTGAGTGATCACACCATCATGGTTATCTGGGTCATTAAGACCTTTTATGTGTAGTTCTTCTGTGTATTCTTACCATCTGTTAATCTCTTTTGCATCTGTTAGGTCCATACAATTTTTGTCCTATATTGTGCCCATCTTTGCATGAAATGTTCCTTTGGTATCTAATTTTCTTGAAGAGATCTCTAATCTTTCGCACTCTATTGTTTTCCCCCATTTCTTTGCATTGATCACTTAGGAAGGCTTTCTCATCTCTCCTTGCTATTCTTTGGAACTCTGTATTCAGATGGATATATCTTTTGATTTGTTCTTTGCCTTTCACTTCTCTTCTTTTCTCAGCTCTTTGGAAGGCCTCCTCAGACATCCATTTTGCTTTTTTGAATTTCTTTTCCTGGGGATGGTTTTAGATTTTCTATGTACTATTGATTATTATTGTTTAAAATAGCCTCTAATTTTCTCTCATTTTTAATCATAATTTCCACTTATGATTTTTCTTTATCTAATAATTATATAAAACTATGTTTTCTGTTCACTACTTTATGAAGATATTCTTATTAACTTTTAAAAATTACTTTTGATACTTAATGCACTTTGGTGAGATAACATGTCCTTTGAAATTTTTTGAAATTTTACTTAGGGAAAAGACGATTTTAAAAAATGTCCCATACATTCTTTAAAAGTATGTATATTCTTGAGTTTTACCGTCTACTAGGTCAACAATATGCTAGTCATATTGTTCATATCATACTTATTGTTTGATATGCTTGTTCTATCAACTAATGAGAGATGGCTTCTAAAATCTACAACTTATGTATTTATTGTGGTGGGTATGCATGTGAAGTCACTTCAGTCATTTTCAACTCTATGCAACTCTGTGGACTATAGCCAGCCAGGCTCCCCTGTCTATGAGAGTCTCCAGGGAAGATTACTGGAGTTGCCATGCCCTCCTCCAGGGGATTTTCCTGACCCAGGGACAGAACCCATGTCTCTTATGTCTTGCTTTGTCAGGCAGGTTCTTCACCACTGTGCCACCTGGGAAGCCCATTTATGTGGTAGTTCTAAAAATTATTCCTTTATATATTTTATGTTTATCCCTATATGAATACTTTATATCTTTATAAGGACTATGGATATATGATATCCACATACTTAAAATTTTATAGCTTCTTTGAGAATTGAATTTTTTATCTCTATCAAGTGGATAGTTCTATTGCCAGCTATCCTTCTATACAATTATGTCTGATAATAATAGAGCTGTGAGCACGCATGCATGCAACAGAGATGCACCTGTTACTTTTGGCTACTGTTGGTATGGGCTTCTCTAATGGCTCAGCAGGTAAAGAATTTACCTGCAGTGAAGGAGAGACCAGAGACACAGGCTTGATCCCTGGGTCAGGAAGATCCCCTGGAGGAAGATATGAAACCCACTCCAGTATTATTCCCTGGAAAAACCCATGGACAGAAGAGCCTGGTGGCCACAACCCAAAAGGGTCACAAAGAGTCAGACACAACTGAACAACTAAGCACAGCACACAGTATTTGTATGGTAAACTATTCAGAGTTGGAGGATTCTTTCATTGTTGTTGTTGGGGAGTGTTGTTTATTACTTTCCAAGTGATAAAAAAATTTTACAACTCAGTTCAAAATTCTACATATGACAATAATTTCTAAAGGGCTTTTTTTCTTTCCTCCTGCTCTGCCGTGTGCTGCCTCTTCAGTCGTGTCTGACTCTTTGCGACTCCATGGACTGTAGCCTCCCAGACTCATCCAAGAGATTGTCTGGACAAGAATACTGGAGTGGGGTTGCCATGCCCTCCTTCTGGGGATCTTCTGAACCCAAGAATTGAACTCATGCCTCTTAAGTCTCCTGTGTTGGCAGGAGGGTTCTTTACCACTCACACCTACCAGGAAGCCCTGCTCTGTTAAGTGGCAGAGAAACTTTTCTTATAAGAGCCTAAGAGAAGAGTACGGGTAGAGGCAGGCTTAACACCTTGTTCACACTTACCCTGAAGTAATAGGGCTTTGGGGCCTCAGAGTTTCTGCATTAATCCGCCCCACCCACACACCATGTTTTATTGTACCCCCAAAACCAGAATCTGCCTGCCTTTGTACTTTGCTTTTCCACTCTTCTGACACACTCTGGAAAAAGTTAACTCAGGGCTTCAGTCCTCTGCATTTGAAAGGAATGTTTCAGCTCAAACCCCCTCTGATAACTCTTTAGCTTGCCTAACAGGTTCCCCTGGACTTTTTACATCTTGTGAATTGCTTACAGCCCCCCAACCGTGAGAGGCACAAAGCTTAAAAACATCTTAAAGATACAGGGCCTTTTCTAAAGAGCTAAAAGTCATATTGGTGACGAATTTCACTGTTGACTCAATGATTGCTGCCAGGCCTCCACATTCTTTATCTTTTAGGCACCTGGGAGGATATTAATCAATGTAATTGGGATATGGAAAAAAGTATATAGTAGTTTTGATGTTAGCAACATTAGACTTTTGAGTTAATTACTTTTCTTTTGTTATAAATCACTGTACTCCTTTTACTTGTTATAAATTGCTGTATCTTTACTATGTAAGAATGTAACTTTATTTAGTGCTTTCTGAGAATGGCACCAGACTTTGGGAAGATCAACACAAATAAGTCTTCTGGTTAACAAACTCTTATCAGAAAAAGGCTGTAAAATGTTAATCGGCCCTCTGGCTGGAAGATGATGTAAATCACCTAAGACTTGTGTATACAATTAGGTATGCAGAGAAAAGACCTGGTTTTGATAAGAGTCTGGGCTGCTAACGCTCCATAATTCTGTATTACCCATTGATCTCTATGTACAATCAAAAAGGTATAAAAGGCCTTTCTAGACAATAGGGGCTGGGCCAGTCATTGGGAGGACTTGTTTCCCCCGTGTCTCCTCTTTACTCTAATTTCAGGCTGAATTCCTATGTAAGGCATGGAGGCTCGCCATATCTACTTACTTGCCCTGGCTTCTAAGAGAGGGGCCCCAACGCAGGGCACCCTCCAATATTCAAACGGACGCCTGTGGCCTAACGTAGATGGTGCAAATCTCTTGTTCTGAGATTTTTTTGGTTTTCCGTGTAAACCAAGTTATTCAGAATCTTTTCTCCACTTAATTTTCCTACTACACTATTTCTTCCTAATCTAATCTTATATTTCTAATTAAATAAATAAATAAGTTTTTCCTCGCCTATCTGTCTCCCCTTCAAATCACCCTTGAGCCACCAGGGCTGGACCCTGGCAAAGTTTATGATTTTTCTTTCTGTATCTTAATGGAAAATACTGTATATCGTAATAACTAAGAATGCAAATTGTAAGTCAAGGACATCAAAGAGAAGTCAGTTTCAATTGTCGTCATAGGGAAATTTCATGTCACACATATGTCCAGAGGGTAGTTTATTCAGTGGCTCATGGACATTGTCAATGACTGAGGCCTTTCTATCTTTCTCCCCTGCGATACTTCAGTGTGTTGGCTTCTTCCCACCATGATCTCTAGATGACTTTGGCCTGTTCAGCCATCTCTTCTTCATGATAAGGGTCCAAAGACCTTAGGAAATGTTGTCTTTGTCATGTCTCTCAGAAACTTTCCCAGTCAACTCTCCTTAAAGGTCAAAATGTTCTCTTATGCCCATTTCCAAAGTAATCATTGGTAACTGATGTGGTGGCACAATGATTGTCTTAAATCAGTCATGATTCTGGGGTTTGGGGTGACTGTTTTTACCCTTGAGCATAAGGCTGCTATAGAGTTCACAGCTGAAGAAAACAGGGGTCTTATTAAAAATAAAAGGAGAGATTGGTCTGAGGGTGGAAAATAAATAATTTTAAATTTTTCTTACTTCTCACTATTGTTATAGTAATAATCATTCAAGCATATTCTACAGGGGATACATTTGTACATTATTATATTGAATAAGGAGAAGAGGGTGGCAGAGGATGAGATGGCTGGATGGCATCACCAATGTAATTGACATGAACTTGAGTAAATTCCAGGAGATGGTGAGGAACAGGGAAAGCCTAGCGTTCTGCAGTCCAAGGAGTCGCAAGGAGTCAATGTGACTTGGTGACCAAACGAAAACAACAACATTCTATAGGGGACAATCAAAGCTGAATTCTGAAACAGTGCTAGAAATTCTCTTCTATGTTTACCCAGGGATCACACCTGTGTCTCTTGCATTACAGGAAGATTCTTTACAGTCTGAGCCATCAGGGAAGTTCTTATATATTTACACCAATTCATTGATCTGGACTCTTTGACTAGTGCCCCTCAGCTGATTATTTTTCTAATTAGCTGTTCAAGTATCTGTTTTTTATTTCCCTTTATCTTGTTCACAAGTATAAGGAAAAAAATAGCTTTTCTATTGACTAAAGTTCAGAAACCCTATACCTAATGATATTTGGTGCTGAAGTGTGAGGTTGATTATCTATCTACATTTCTGTCAGCAAATTTTTACTTGAACTGATATGATTCATTTCAAATGACTCCATCTTGGCTTCTGACGGCTACTTTCTTTCTTTCTTTCTTTCTTTTTTTGGTCAAGAATCAGTATAAAGTTCTCAAGGCTATAGTTATACTCTATTTTCTTCTCTTTGAACATTGCTATAACTTTCTTCTACTTCCTATATCCTCTCCATAATTCCTCACAGACTGTTAACACTAATAGTAGTGGCAGTTTATAATATTGCAGATAACATTTTAGAGCAACTTGCTATGTGCTAGGCTTGTGCTAGTATCTTTAAATATGTTAACCTCATCTAATCCTCAGAGCAACTCTGTAAATCTGGTATTGGGTTATAGAGAAGACAAGTGACTTGCCCCAAATAAAAACATCTTGAATCTGGAGACCACCCTCTGGACTGCTATGCAATAATATAATATGCAGGCACTCTCTTCAGTTATACTTTAGTCCTATAAGAAATAGTTCAAAATATGATCACTTTAATCTTAGTTCTTACCAAGATCGTACCAGGTTTCTACCATCCTAAGTTTGATCAGTTTCTTTATCCACCTAGCACCTCAATCTTAAAAGGATCGGTAAATAAATTTTTGTTGCCTCTGGGCTCCATCGCTTCAGTCTTTGCGACCCTATGGACGGTTACCTGTCAGGTTCCTCTGTCCATAGGATTCTTCAGGCAAGAAGATTGAAGTGGGTTGACATGCCTTCCCCAAGGAATCTTCCTGACCCAGGGATTGAACCTGCATCTCTTATGTCTCCTGCATTGGCAGCTGGATTCTTTACCACTAGCACCACCTGGGAAGGCCAGTTCTTAGTTACTATGTTATTAATATAATTTCCTTCCAATGATGCCATAATTTCATGTTTGAGATTCCCCTTAGAGCTATAATTTATACTACTCCCACTGCTAAACTAGTGTGTTGGATCTTATCTTTAAAAATTTCTTACAATCCAATCTTCACATCAAGAAAAACTAACAAAGGCCAAAAAATATGTCTGAGGTCTTGCAATTAACTATACCATAAATAACCAGAATGATGGAGTAACCAGAGTGAACATTTTTCAACCTTATTCTTTGAACATGTCTTTATGTAAAACAGGAGATGTTTGATTACCTCACCCTAAGTAATGTCAGATTGCTAGCTGGCTTTAAGGGAGGGGGGGGAATTAATGTCAACAGATAAAATTTCTATTAAATTCACACGTATTTTGTGAACTTATAATATTTTATAGGAATTACAAATATAGTTCTGGACAATTTATTAAAATTGTTTAAAATTATTCTATTATTATTTCTAAAATGTAAGACATTTTCCATGTATAGTGTATTGTGTCCATGTAGGCACTTAGTACAGCTTTGGTTTTCATCATAAAATGGCAGTCAGTAAGCCACATCACATGTCCAAGGCATCATTTGTAGATTTCTGACTGTAGTTTTTTTTAAGTCTACAATATTTTTCTGTTTCTACCCAGATGTCAGTTCACAGCTGTAGTTCCTCCCAGTTTTCTCAGTGTATATAGCTGCTTCCTGGTTCATCATAATAAAATATTTGTGTATACTGTATCAATGTCCATATATAGCAATGTTAGCAAATCCAGACTGAGCCTCAGATTTCATGGGCAGTAGAAGAGGAACTAAGAAGCCTCTTGATGAAAGTGAAAATGGAGAGTGAAAAAGTTGGCTTAAAGCTCAACATTCAGAAAACAAAGATCATGGAATCCAGTCCCATCACTTCATGGCAAAGAGATGGGGAAAACGTGGAGACAGTGTCAGACTTTATTTTGTTGGGCTCCAGAATCACTGCAGATGGTGACTGCAACCATGAAATTAAAAGACGCTTACTCCTTGGAAGAAAAGTTATGACCAACCTAGATAGCATATTGAAAAGCAGAGACATTACTTTGCTGACTAAGGTCCGTCTAGTCAAGGCTATGTAGTCATGTGGTCATGTATGGATGTGAGAGTTGGACTGTGAAGAAGGCTGAGCACTGAAGAATTCATGCTTTTTGAACTGTGGTGTTGGTGAAGACTCTTGAGAGTCCCTTGGACTGCAAGGAGATCCAACCAGTCCATTCTGAAGGAGATCAACCCTGGGATTTCTTTGGAAGGACTGATGCTGAAGCTGAAACTCCAGTACTTTGGCCCCCTCATGCAAAGAGCTGACTCACTGGAAAAGACTCTGATGCTGGGAGGGATTGGGGGCAGGAGGAGAAGGAGATGACAGAGGATGAGATGGCTGGATGGCATCACAAGAATCGATGAACGCGAGTCTGAGTGAACTCCGGGAGTTGGTGACGGACAGGAAGGCCTGGCGTACTGCGGTTCATGGGGTCGCAAAGAATCGGACACGACTGAGCGACTGAACTGAACTGAATGTAAATACCTTTAAAAGGGAACGAGTAACATGCACGGCACTCTCAAGTTTTCTTTTTCCAATTGTCCTTTCTCTTTATCTTTCCCATCTTTGTATTTCTTATCCTGACTGTTTAGATAAGGTGATGTCTTATTCTTACAATGATGGCTTAATGTCTAGACATCTTTTGGAAATTAGGAAACTGTGTACCATCTCACTAAAATAAAAGGCCATATGTATACATGTACATACACATAGAGAGACACAAGGCAACTTAAATGCAACAGATCACCTAGTTATTTGGATATTGTGATTCATAATTCAAGCATATTTTCTCACCAGCTAATAAAGTTTTTAGGTTGGATGACCTCTAGTCTGACAAGCTATAAAAAGAAAAGAGAAATAACTTCTCATTACAGAAGTCTCCCACACTTGGAAGCATTGTAATCATCTCTTTTATCAGGAAATTTCCTCTTTGAGGAAATTGATGAGAAAGTATTTACATATGAGGTAACAATTGGTGCCACTGGTAATTAAACCATGACACTTTATTTTCCTTTTCCCACTGTTTCTTGCCAATTAAGGCACAATGACCCTCTTTTAGGTGTCATTTTGATCTCAGAAGGTGCCTTATTATTAGCCAACAGTAAACATGCTAAACATTAATTATGGAGAATTTCTTTTTCATTTTATTTGCAATTATTTTAAAATAGACAACTATAGCAAATTCAGCATAAAATCTATCACATGCACAGTCTAAAATGTGGCTTGCACGTTTTCAACTTCTCTAGTTTCCTTGGTTTGGAATGAGATTTTCTTTTACATTTTATTTTTCTTGTCCTCTGATGAGTTTGTGAGAAAGCTGTAGCCTTTGCATGCATAACTACCAAGTTCCTTTCAAATGCCATCTTACTTTTCTTGGTGGTAGAATATCTCTCAGAGTTTGATGCATAGTTCCGATCTCTGGTTGTAGGTTGAAGAGGAGGAACTGGTATGGTGTAGAGTTTCATGAGAATCTCAGAGTCAGTATCCAAAAATCAGCAGTATATAATGACAAGGGAGAGAGAGTGGGTTCATAGACAAAATACTAGAGCTGTGAGTACAATAAAGATCTAAGTGCGACCCACTCCCTGCCCACATGGAACTTACAGTCAATTTTGGTAAAATGCATTAATCAAATATCATACAGCAAAGGAAATGTACGTGATGCCTTGGGAGTTTGTGACTGGGGGTCCGAACTAGCCCAAAAAGCCTTCCATGAGAAAGTGATACATGAAATCTGATAAATGAACAGCAGTTCAGTGGGCAAGGGAACTCTGGCCTTGCCCAGCTACCAAGCAGTAGGAAGAGCTTGTAGCTGGAGAAGACATGACTCATTTGAGCAAATGAAAGAAATTCACTTTTATTGGAACAGAGGAGAAAGAGAGGGTGATCGAAATAGAAGCAGGAAAAGAAGGTGGAATGAGACCTGAAAGAGCTTTATAGACCCAGGATAAAAATTTTAGTCTTGAACCTGAAATCAGTACAAAGAGATGAAGGTTTGTGTTTCTATAAAGATAAAAAGCCATGACTCTTACAGATTTGTGTTTTCAAAGATCTGCCTGTAGTTTGGAGCTCTATTCTGCTACTTCTCAACTGTCTGCCTTTCCTGGAGCTCAGAGTTGCTGCAGAGGATTAAAGCACATTACTCTTCCATCACCCTGAATACATCAGAGTATATAGTTACTTGTTTTTCACATCTATCTTGAATCTGAGGTACTTACTCTCACCTTTCATGCCTAAAGCTATTTAAATTACTGTGGAGATGGTTTGTCTACAGTCATACCATCATAGCAACTAATCTTCAATGGCGAGTTTCTCTGGGTGATCTCTCCCTCTGGAATTTATTAAAGAAATCTACATTTTTCTTTCTAAGAAAAATGCAAACTCATATTTATTCTGACACCTATCTGATTATTGCATTTAATTATATGCAAGAGTCTCAGTCTATAAACAGGCATGTATATACAGATAATAATTTTAAATTGTAATGCTAAGACATTGCAGTTTCTTCAGCTATATCTTAATACATAGAAATAGAAAATAACTAAATATTATCCCATGCTCAGTAAGACACTTCAGATTTTTTCTGAGATAAACATGATTATCTCCTTAAGGCGTGAAACCAAGGCAAGATGTCATACTTTTAACATTAGCATTACCCAGTTTCTAAACTCCTCTGTGATTTTATTTCAGTAATACATTATCACTTTTTACTAAACCTGAATGAAATAAAAGCTGAAATTGCATAATTTATTTGACTAGGAAATTAGTAAGCTAAGGAAATACATCATCAAAGCACAGTTCATTCTGGGACACTTCCTTCACTGGTCCTCTCCTTATGGGCTGAAGACATTTAAAGTAAAATAAATACCAACTGCCCTGTCTGGACAAGTCTTGCCAGTCTTTCATGCATCTGCATCTCCTGACACCATTTGTCATCTCTCCTCTCAACTTGTAGAAGTTCTAAAAATACAAAAAGACTTTCTAAGAATAGTAGCATTCATATCTTGAAAGAGCCGCACTATTTTTAAGTTTTGTTTTCTGATGCTCTTTTCTGATAAAACTAGCTCCATGCTTCCACCCAGTGGGATTTCTTCACAAAAGGATTCAGGAAAGAAGGCGGGAAAGAGAAGGAAGGGGACAAAGAAGAAGAGGAGAATGGAGAACAGCAAGAGGAGGAGGAAGAAGATGAGGGGAAGAAAAACTAACAGCACTTTTTTCTTTTAAATCTCATGGTTGGAAAACTTGAGTATTTAACTTTATCTTTGACCCCAGTGCCATTTTCCCAGGCATGTCTACTGCTGAGTTATATACTCAGAAGTGTCTCACCCGTCACCTCTATTTAACAAATTGTGATCTTGCTATGGTCAGAAACCTAGTAATACAACTGTCTGATTAACAGTGCTAATCCAGTATTGCCTTTAACAATACTTCATTCTAATTCAGCAATCTAGAAAGATGTGTTTAAAGTGCTGACTTAATAAGGCTTGAAAATATGTTCAGAATGAGGCCATTTTTGTATCTTCATATTTTAAAATTTCTTTCAGTGGCATTATTTTAAATGGATCCAGAAGTTTATTTGGTTGTTTGTGTTTGTTTTTTTTTTTTTTAATGTAGGAAGATAACTCAAGAAAAAGAATTTGCAGGATTTCTGCCAATGAATAAAAATTAAGTGAACTTCCAGAATTGGCAAAACTGTAAATACAATTGATTCATTTATTCAGTAAATATTGAGCATCTACCAGGTGGTAGGAACTGGGAATGTAAAGGTGATGAGAAGGATGTGCTGCCTTCAGAGAGTTTCCTTTATTGTGAGGAGATAGTGTACAAACAAACACAAGATACAATGTCAGGTGAAGATAAAGAGTGGAAGAAAATTAAAGCACATTAAAGAAATATTATAGTTAGTGAGCCAGGCATGTCTGCTGAGGAAGTGACATTTGAGCAAGGAACTCAGTGACATAGAGGAATAAGATATTGTTGAAGACTGTTCCAGAATGAGGGGATGCAGTGGGAAAGGGCTGTGAAGTGGGCATATATTCAAGTAATACCACAATAGTAAACTGCACTTTTATCAAGTAAGCACATAAGACTAAAAATTACATTTTGAATGCAGTCACAGATTTCTTCTAAAACGTAGTTCCAATTTAAACAAATGCTTTGAGAACCATCCATATTCTTATAAATAGCAGGAGTTTTTTTTTCTTTTTTTAAAACAAACTTTATTTAGTATATTAACATAATGTTTATAATATTTATATTTTAATTCTCCTTCTTTATTTTTTAATTTATTTATTTTTTATTGAAGGATAATTGCTTTACAGAATTTTGTTGTTTTCTGTCAAACCTCAACATGAATCAGCCATAGGTACACATATATCCAGTCCCTTTTGAATCTCCCTCCCATTTCCCTCCTCATCCCACCCCTATAGGTTGATACAGAGCCCCTGTTTGAGTTTCCTGAGCCATACAGCAAATTCCCATTGGCTGTCATTTTACATACGGTAATGTAAAGTTCCATGTTACTCTCTCCGTATATCTCACTTCTCCTTCCCTCTCCCCATATCCATAAGTCTATTCACAATGTCTGTTTCTCCACTGTTGCCCTGTAAATAAGTTCTTCAGTGCCATTTTTCTACATTCCATATATATGCATTGCTGCTGCTGCTGCTAAGTCGCTTCAATCATGTCCAACTCTGTGTGACCCCATAGACGGCAGCCCACCAGGCTCCCCCATCCCTGGGATTCTGTAGGCAAGAATACTGGAATGGGTTGCCATTTCCTTCTCCAATGCATGAAAGTGAAAAGTCAAAGTGAAGTCGCTCAGTCGTGTCTGACTCTTAGCGACCCCATGGACTGCAGCCTACCAGGCTCCTCTGTCCATGGGATTTTCCAGGCAAGAGTACTGGAGTGGGGTGCCATTGCCTTCTCCAATAGAATATGGTATTTATCTTTCTTTTTCTGACTCACTTCACTCTGTAAAATAGGTTCTAGGTTCATCCACCTCATCAGAACTGACTCAAATGCATTCCTTTTTATGACTGAGTAATATTTCATTGTGTATATGTACCACAACTTCCTTATCCGTTCATCTGTTGATGGACATCTAGGTTGCTTCTATGTTCTAGCTAGTAAATAGTGCTGCAGTGAACAATGGGATACATGTGTCTCTTTCAGTTTTGGTTTCCTCAGGGTATATGCCTATGAGTGGGTTGCTGGGTAATATGGTGGTTTTATTCCTAGTTTTCTAAGGAATCTCCATGCTGTCTTCCATAGTGGCTGTATCAATTTACATTCCCACCAACAGTGCAAGAGCATTCCCTGTTCTCCACACCCTCTCCAGCATTTATTGTTTGTAGACTTTTTGATGAGGTCTATTCTGACTGGTTTGAGATGATATCTCATTATAGTTTTGATTTGCATTTCTCTAATAATGAGTGATGTTGAGCATCTTTTTATGTGTTTGTTAGCCAGGTCTATGTCCTTTGGAGAAATGTCTGTTTAGGTCTTTTCCCCACCTTTTGATTGGGTTGTTTGTTTTTCTGGTATTGAGTTGTATGAGCTGCTTGTATATTTTGGAAACTAATCCTTTGTCAGTTGTCTCATTTGCTATTCTTTTCTCCCATTTTGAGGGTGGTCTTTTCAGTTTCTTTATTTATAGTTTCCTTTGCTGTGCAAAAATGTTTAAGTTTAATCAAGTCTCACTTGTTTACTTTTGTTTTTATTTCCATTGCTCTTGGAGGTGGGTCATAGAGGACCATGTTTTGATTTATGTCATGAAGTGTTCTGCCTATGTTTTCCTCTAACAGTTTTATAGTTTCTGGTCTTACATTTAAGTCTTTAACCCATTTTGAGTTTATCTTTGTGTATGGTGTTAGGAGGTGTTCTAATTTCATTCTTTTATATGTAGCTATCCAGTTTTCCTAGCATCATTTATTGAAGAGACTGTCTCTGCCCCATTGTATGTTCTTGGCTCCTTTGTCAAAAATAAGGTACCTATAGGTACATGGGTTTATTTCTGGGCTTTCTATCTTGTTCTATTGGTCTATGTTTCTGTTTTTGTGCCAGTACCGTACTGTATTGATGGCTATAGCTTTGTAGTATAATCTGAAGTCAGAAAGGTTAATTCCTCCAGCTCCATTCTTCTTTCTTAAGACTGCTTTGGTGCTTTGGTTATTCGGGGTCTTTCGTGTTTCCATATGAATTGTGATTTTTTTTGTTTGTTTCCATATGAATTGTGAAATTTAAAAAATTCTAGTTATATAAAAAATGCCATCGGTAATTTGACAGGGATCACATTGAATCTCTTGATTGCATTTGCTAGTACAGTCATTTTCACTATATCAATTCTTCCTACCCAGAAACATGGAATATCCCTCCATCTGATTATGTTGTCTTTGATTTCTTTCATTCAGTTCAGTTCAGTTGCTCAGTCATGTCCAAATATTTGCAACCCCATGAATAGCAGCATTAGTGTCTTATAATTTTCTGTGTACAGTTATTTTGTCTCCTTAGGGAAGTTTATTCCTAGATATTTAATTCATTTTGTTGCAATGGTGAATGGGATTGATTCCTTAATTTCTCTCTCAGATTTTTCATTGTTAGTATATAGAAATGCAAGCAATTTTTGTATATTAATCTTATATCATGCAACTTTGCTAACCTCACTAATTAGCTATAGTAATTTTCTGTTGCTATCTTTAAAGTTTTCTATGTACAGTATCTGGAGAAGGCAATGGCAACCCAGTCCAGTACACTTGCCTGGAAACTCCCATGGACAGAGGAGTCTGGTAGGCTGCAGTCCATGGAGTTGTGAGGAGCCAGACACAACTGAGCGACTTCACTTTCACTTTTCACGTTCATGCTTTGGAGAAGGAAATGGCACTCCACTCCAGCGTTCTTGCCTGGAGAATCCCGGGGATGGAGGAGCCTGATAGGCTGCCATCTATGGGGCCGCACAGAGTCAGACATGACTGAAGCGATAGTATCATGTCATCAGCAAACAATGAAAGCTTTACTTCTTTTTTGATTTCAGTTCAGTTCAGTCACTCAGTTGTGTCTGACTCTTTGTGACCCCATGAACCAGAGCATGAAAGCCCTCCCTGTCCATCACCAACTCCGAGTCCACTCAAACCCATGTCCATCAAGTTGATGATGCCATCCAACCATCTCATCCTCTGTCGTCCCCTTCTCCTCCTGCCCTCAATCTTTCCCAACATCAGGCTCTTTTCCAATGAGTCAGTTCTTCACATCAGGTGGCCAAACTATTGGAGTTTCAGCTTCAATATCAGTCCTTCCAAAGAACACCCAGCACTGATCTCCTTTAGGATGGGCTGGTTGGATCTCCTTGCAGTCCAAGGGACTCTCAAGAGTCTTCTCCAATACCACAGTTCAAAAGCATCAATTCTTCGGCACTCCACTTTCTTTATAGTCCACCTCTCACATCCATATATGACCACAGGAAAAACCATAGCCTTGACTAGACAGACCTTAGTCGGCAAAGTAATGTCTCTGCTTTTGAATATGCTGTCTAGGCTGGTCACCATAACTTTCCTTCCAAGGAGTAAGCGTCTTTTAATTTCATGGCTGCAATCACCATCTGCAGTGATTTAGGAGCCCTGAAAAATAAAAAGTCAGCTATTGTTTCCACTGCTTCCCCATCTATCTGCCATGAAGTGATGGGACCAGATGCCATGATCTTTGTTTTCTGAATGTTGAGCTTTAAGCCAACTTTTTCACTCTCCTCTTTCACTTTCATCAAAAAGGTGTTTAATTCTTCTTTGCGTTCTGCCATAAGGGTGGTGTCATCTGCATATCTGAGGTGATTAATATTTCTCCCAGCAATCTTGATTCCACCTTGTGCTTCTTCCAGCCCAGAATTTCTCATGATGTACTCTGCATAGAAGTTAAATAAGCAAGGTGACAATATATAGCCTTGACATACTCCTTTTCTTATTTGGAACCAGTCTATTGTTCTATGTCCAGTTCTAACTGTTGCTTCTTGACCTGCATACAGGTTTCTTAAGAGCAAGGTCATGTGGTCTGGTATGCCCATCTCTTTCAAAATTTCCCAGAATTTATTGTGATCCACACAGCCAAAGGCTTTGGCATAGTCAATAAAGCAGAAATAGATATTTTTATGGAACTCTCTTGTTTTATCCAGGATCCAGTGGATGTTGGCAATTTGATCTCTGGTTCCTCTGCCTTTTCTAAAACCAGCTTGAACATCTGGAAATTCACAGTTTGTGTATTGCTGAAACCTGGCTTGAAGAATTTTAAATATTACTAGTGTGTGAGATGAGTGCAATTGTGTGATAGTTGGAGCATTCTTTGGCATTGCCTTTCTTTGGGATTGGAATGAAAACTGATCTTTTCCAGTCATGTGGCTACTGCTGAGTTTTCCCAATTTGTTGGCATATTGAGTGCAGCACTTTCACAGCATCATCTTTCAGGATTTGAAATAGCTCAACTGGAATTCCATCACCTCCCCTAGCTTTGTTTATAGTGATGCTGCTTAAGGCCCACTTGACTTCACATTCCAGGATGTCTGGCTCTAGGTAAGTGATCACACCATCTTGATCTGGGTCATGAAGATCTTTTTTGTACAGTTCTTCCATGCATTCTTGCCACCTCTTCTTAATATATTCTGTTAGGTCTGTATCATTTCTGTCCTTTATTGAGCCCATCTTTGCATGAAATGTTTTTTTTATCTGGATTCCTTTTGTTTCTTTTTCTTCTCTGATTGCTGTAGCTAAAACTTCCAGAACTATGTTGAATAATAGTGGTGAACGTGGACACCCTTTTCTTGTTCCTGATCTTAGAGGGAATGCTTCCAATTTTTCACCATTGAGAATAATGTTTGCTGCAGGCTTA
Source organism: Madoqua kirkii (assembly GCA_006408675.1). Classification (NCBI taxonomy): domain Eukaryota; kingdom Metazoa; phylum Chordata; class Mammalia; order Artiodactyla; family Bovidae; genus Madoqua; species Madoqua kirkii. The sequence continues at coordinate 18,050 of SJYC01046157.1, forward strand.
TCATATATGGCCTTTATAATGTTCAGGTAGGTTCCTTCTATGCCCATTGTTTGAGGAGTTTTATCATAAATGCGTGCTGAATTTTGTCAAAGGTTTTTTTCTGCTTCTATTGAGATTATTATATGGTTTATCTTTCAGTTTGTTAATATGATGTATCACACTGATTGATTTGCATATATCCTGCATCCCTGAAATAAACCCAACTTGATCATGGTGTATGAGCTTTTTGATGTGTTGCTGAATTCTGTTTGCTAAAATTTTGTTGAGGGTGTATGCACCTATGTTCATCAGTGATATTGGCCTGTAGTTTTCTTTTGTTGTGTTGTCTTTGTCTGGTTTTGGTATCAGGGTGATGGTGGCCTCATAAAATGAGTTTTGAAATATTTCTTCCTCTGCAATTTTTTGAAAGAGTTTTAGAAGGATAGGAATTAGTTCTTCTCTAAGTGTTTGGTAGAATTCTCCTGTGAAGCCATTTGGTCCTGGGCTTTTGTTTTTTGGAAGATTTTTGATCACAGCTTCAATTTCAGTGCTTATAATTGGGTTGTTCATAATTTCTATTTCTTCCTGGTTCAGTCTTGGAAGATTGAACTTTTATAACAGTCTGTCCATTTCTTCCAGGTTATCTATTTTATTGCCATATAGGTGTTCATAATAGTCTCTTACAATCCTTTGTATTTCTGCATTGTCTGTTGTAACCTCTCCTTTTTAATTTCTAATTTTGTTGATTTTTATTCTTATCTCCTTTTTCTTGATGAGTCTGGCTAAAGGTTTGTCAATTTTATCTTCTCAGAAAAACAGCTTTTAGTTTTATTGAGTTTTACTATTGTTTCATTTCTTTTTCATTTCTTTTCTTTCTGTTCAAATCTTTATGATTTCTTTCCTTCTGCTAATTTTGGGTTTTCTTCTTCCTCTTTTTCCAGTTGCTTGAGGTATAAAGTTAGTTGTCTATTCAATATTTTCCTTGTTTCTTGAGGTAGGATTGTACCGCTATAAATTTCCTTCTTAGGACTGCTTTTGCTGCATCCCATAGGTTTTGAGTTGTCATGTTTCCATTGTCATTTGTTTCTAGCATACTTTCTATTTCCCTTTATATTTCTTCAGTAACATGTTGTTTATTTAGAAATGTGTTGTGTAGTCTCCATGTGTTTGTGTTTCTTACACTTTTTTTCTTGTAATTGATATCTAGCCTCATAGCATTGTGGTTGGAGATGCATATGATTTCAATTTTCTTAAATTTACTGAGGCTTGATTTGTGACCCAAGATTTGGTCTATCCTGGAGAATGTTCCATGTGTACTTGAGAAGAAGGTGTATTCTTCCGCACTTTCAGTCTGTATGTGCCTTTAGGTCTGAAGTGAGTTTCTTGCAGACAGCATATATATAGGTCTTGTTTTTGCATCCATTCAGCCAGTCTGTGTCTTTCGATTGGAGCATTTAATCTGTTTACATTTAAAGTAATTATTGATATATATGTTCCTATTGCCATTTTCTTAATTGTTTGTGGTTGATTTTGTAGAACTTTTTTCTTCTCTTCTATTTCTTGACTATAAAAATCCCTTTAACATTTGTTGTACAGCTGGTTTGGTGGTACTGAATTCTCTTAACTTTTTTTTGTCGGAAAAGCTTTTTATTTCTCCATCAATATTGAACGAGATCCTTGCCAGGTACAATAATCTTGGTTGTAGATTTTTCCCTTTCAGTTTTTTAAATATATCCTGCCATTTCCTTCTGGCCTGTAGAGTTTCTGCAGAAAGATCAGCTGTTAAACATACATATGGGGTTTCCCTTGTATGTTGCTTGTTGCTTCTCCCTTGCTGCTTTTAATATTCTTTATTTGTGTTTAGTTTTTGTTAGTTTGATTAGTATGTGTCTTGGCTTGTTTCTCCTTGGGTTTATCCTGTATAGGACTCTGTGCCTTTTGGACTTGAGTGACTATTTCCCTTTCCATGTTGGGGAAATTTTCAACTATAATCTCATCAAAGTTTTTCTCATACCCTTTCTTTTTCTCTTCTTCTTCTTCTGAGACCCCTATAATTCAAATGTTGGTACGTTTGATATGGTCCCAGAGGTCTCTGAGACTGTCCTCAGTTCTTTTCATTCATTTTACTTTATTGTGCTCTTCAGAAGTTATTTCCACCACTTCATCTTCAGGCTCACTGATTCATTCTTCTGCTTCAGATATTCTGTTATTGATTTCTTCTAGAATATTTTTAATTTCAGTAATTGTGTTGTCTCTGTATGTTTATTCTTTAATTCTTCTAGGTCTTTGTTAATTGATTCTTGCATTTTCTCCATTTAGTTTTCAAAGTTTTTGATCTTTACTATCATTATTCTGAATTATTTTTCAGGTAGTTTGCCTATTTTCTCTTCATTTACTTGGATGTCTGTGTTTCTGGTTTGTTCTTTCATCTGTGTAGTATTTCTCTGCATTTTCATTATTTATTTTTTAAGTTATTGTGTTTGAGGTCTCCTTTTCCCAGGCTTCAAGAAAAGTTGAATTCTTTCCTTGATGAAGGTTGAGGTGTTTCTTTATTTTGATTTCTGCCCTCCTAAGGTTGGTCCAGTGGTTTGTGTGAGCTTCATACAGGGTGAGATTTGTGCTGAGTTTTTGTTTGTTTGTTTGTTTGTTTTTCTTCTGATGGGCAAGGCTGAGTGAGGTGGTAATCCTGTCTGCTGATGATTAACTTTGTTTGTTGTTTAGGTGAGGCATCCTGCATAGGGTGCTACTGCTGGTTGGTTGATCCTGGGTCTCCTATTCAAGTGGTTTCCTTTGTGTGAGTTCTCACTATTTGATACTCCCTGCGGTTAGTTCTCTGGTAGTCTAGGGTCATGGAGTCAGTGCTCCCACTCCAAAGGCTCAAGGTTTGATCTCTTATCAGGTAGGAAGATTCCACAGGTGGTTTGTTATGGCATTAAGTGAAATTAAACAAATATCCAAAACCAGGAAACCAAAGATGAACCTCAGACAAATGACAGTTACAGAATCAGGCAAATAATAATTAAAATAATGGGATATACACATATACATATACACCCATGCGCAAAGTAAAAACAGTCCGACAAAAGTAAAATGCAGTATATTGACTCAGCAAACAAAGGAAATCAAAAATTATATTTACCCATTAAGAACAGAACTAACTTAAGCACAAACTGGAAAACAAAACTATAGCAAGGTGCCAAGTGGGGAATACAGCAATGAAAACAAAACTAACAAATATGTTGAGAGGAAAGGAGAGAAAGAAAAGAAAGAATAGATAAGCAAAGTTAAATAGAGGTAGAGAAAGAAAAAGATTTATATATGTTAAAGATTAACTGCAAGAGGAAAGAACAGGGAAAAGCAAACAAAGGAATAAATGTAGAAAAAAATAATAGTTTTTAAAAATTAAAATTAAAAATAGAGAAAAGAAAGAAAAAAAAAAGGAAAATTCCACAAAACAGCAAAAGCCCAACGTAGAGGCAGAGGTTTATGACAACAATAAAAAAATATGACTGAGGGGGGAAAAAAAAAGCTCAAAAGCTTAATTGGATTTCTTAGTGCCAATAGAATTGACAACTGTGACAGAGGGGAAAAAGGAGAGAAAAAAAGAAAAGAAAAAATTTCCTAAAGAACCTACTGCTGCTGCTGCTAAATTGCTTCAGTCGTGTCCAACTCTGTGCAACCCCACAAACGGCAGCCCACCAGGCTCCCCTGTCCCTGGGATTCTCCAGGCAAGAACACTGGAGTGGTTTGTCATTTCCTTCTCCAGTGCATGAAAGTGAAAGTGAAGTCGCTCAGTTGTGTCTGACTCTTAGTGACCCCATGGACTGCAGCCTACCAGGCTCCTTCATCCATGGGATTTTCCAGGCAAGAACACTGGAGTGGGTTGCCATTTCTTTCCAAACAAGTCAAAAAATAAGAATAATAAATGTTTTTCTTGAGTCACTGCTGTCAGAGTCCTTCCCCTCGCTGGGAATCACAGTCCATTTCACCTCCCTAGGATGCCGTCCAACACTGTGCTGATCTCTGGACTTGCTGTGGGGACAGCTCAGATTCCAATCTGGTCCTACTCCTGTGTCTTCTTGCCTCCAATGTCCACAGCTATCAGAGCTAGTGTGTTTTCTTTTGTGGGAGCTCTCAGTGGCCTGTTGTATATGCCATAGACACAGAGTCTGCTTAATTGATCCTGTGGATTTAATATGCAGCTTGTACAGCTGATGGGTCTTCTTCCTTAGCCACACTGCCCCTGGGTTTCAATTGTGGTTTTATTTCCATCTCTGTATGTGGGTCATCTACAAGGGTTTAGCTCCTGAGGCTGCCCTAGGGGACTTGGGTTTGCCACGTGAGGGCCAGGCGTGAGGTGATGCAGCTGCTTGGGTCACAGGGGCTCTGGCAGCACCAGGTACTCTGTGCAGTTGGTGGCCAGGGCAGCAGGAAATACAGTGCTCTAGAAGGGTATGGCAACCAGCATTGGCTGATACACTCCAGTATTCTTGCCTGGAGAACACCCTCTCTGACAGAGAAGCCTGGAAGGCCACAGTCTACAGGGTCGCAAAGAGTGGGACATGACCGAAGCAACCCTGTGAACATAGACACAAGACTTTTTTCGCCTGTGGCAACTCTGCCCCAGTGAGAACTGAGCGTGAAGGTGGAGCAGCTGCGGCGACCCCGGCATTACTAAGCGTGCAGGGACATGGACCGCCTCTGTGGCAGTAGTTATGGCCCTGTCAGTGGCTTTTTTTGAACTTCTTGTAGGTGGTGATCAGAAGGCCTTTTTGGTCAGGCTTTCTCCAGTAGCTCCACCCATTCAGGCACTTAGAGGGCTCCCTTGCCTGGGGTCCTTCTCTGTTGTTCAGTGTGTCAGGCACATAGAGGGGCCCCCCGGGCTGAGGTCCTACTCTGTAGATCAGCGCATCAGGCACTTAAAGGGGCACCGTGGGTGGGGTCCTACTCCATAGTTTAGTGTATCAGGGCCAACCTGTCTATTGTTCAGCTGCTGATGCTGTTGTGTCAGGGGAGAGAGGCCACGGTGATGACTCCACCCACTACCCGTGACTCAGCAGTATCGCCTTGCTTCATGCCTACCTGGTTTTCCTCCACCATCATTTCCCACCACAATCTCCTCCCTCACATCCCCTCAATCCGTCTCTCTGCAGTCAACACCAGCCCTCGCCCTGGGACTGCCTCACAATCCCTAAACTCCAGCTCCCAGCTTCTGCACCTTCCAGGAGGCCAGAATTCTGTAGGAGTGTGCGAGGTTGCAGCAAGGACTGTCTGATTCTCATCCCCTTTAGGCTGCCACAGAGCAGCTCTTTCACTCTCAGTCTTAAATATTTCTCCTCTGATTCAGACAATTGCCCTGCTGTGGGGATCGGACCCCTGCTTCAGGAGTTTAGTTTTATTTCAGTTAATTTGAAATGGTTATAAATGTTTAAGGCCCTGTCCCTGGATATACAAATTCAGCTTTCTGTTTTTCTATAACTCATCTTCATCTCCATTTTGAATCAACACTTTTCCTGATGGAAAAATATAATCTTATTCAATTCCGAGTTAGTTATTTCAGATCTTCTCCTTGAATGACAAATTCAAGGTTTACACAATACCATGACATACAGGTAGGAGGCTGGAGGGAAAGTAGGAAGTAGAAATGTTTTATTTTCCCATTTATTGAAGTTGAAAATACTACTTGGCCTTTTGATATGTTCTTTTTATTACACTGGCAACTTCTGAGGAAGTCTGCCTACTCAATACCTGCATAACCCATGGTTGCTTTCTGCTCTGTATCATTGTTGAAAGTGAAAGTCACTCAGTCGTGTCCGACTCTTTGCAACCCCGTGGGCTATACAGTCCATGGAGTTCTCCAGGCCAGAATACTGGAGTGAGTGTCTCTTCTCTTCTTCAGGGGATCTTCCCAACCCAGGGATTGAACCCAGGTCTCCTGCAGTGCAGGCAGATTCTTCACCAACTGAGCTATCAGGGAAGCCCCTGATATAATTGTTATTATCACCTTAAAGATCCTTTACATCCTTGTCATTCTCAGATGCAAAAGAAAACAGTGGCTGCTTCCTTTAAACTTTGAAAGCATATGTAGATAAAAAATGCATCCTCAAATATTTCAAAGGAGAGTCTGAGGCCCAGATGTAGGGACTATGATCAGCAGAGAGTCTCTAGCCATCAACCTCTTTGTAGTCTCAGACTCAATGAGCTGCCTTGCTGAGATCACACACATTGACCTCATGTTGCTAGGTGGTCGATACCCAGTGAGAGAGCGAGGTAGGGAGATAGAGGCCCTGCCACTTCAGTCAGTCTGCAAAATTGACTGGCAATTCTTGTTCCAAAGCTTTCACAGTCAGACTTCTCCTGTCCTATCCTGTGTCTTCCCTCCTTCCTTTCAAAGCTGTTAAACCCACGATAAACATACTACACCCCAAACTTTGTCTTAGGATCTGCTTCTGGAGAGCCTCACTTGAGAAGGACTTCCATCAATTTGTTGAGTCTGCCACACCCTCTTCTGCCCAAGCGTCTGATACAAATGTTCCAGGTCTGTTTTCCCACACCATGGTTATCAGAGGGCTCAGCTATTCTGCCACCCAGGCAACCAAGGAGAATGTCTCCTTTAATCTCATATATCCAAACTCAGGAGGTGGGATTTTGACCACCCAGCTTGGAACTAGCCCCATAATGAGAGGCAAAGTACAAGGGTCCTTCCCAGTGAAACCATTTATTTTCAATAATTTGTTTTCCAATTCTTCTCTCCTGAGACCTCAGAACTGCAACTTAAAAGTTTTATTTAGCAAAAATCCTCCCACACATGTAGTCTGATGTCTGGATCATGGCTTTTTGTCTAAGTTTAGAAGTAAAAATGTGTACTTTTTCTCTATTTTCTCTGTTCTAGGACAGCCTACCCCTTTACCCCCCATATATGGATGAATCATGTTTAGCACTCTGAGTTCAAGGGAAGAGAGAAGGTCACAGAGTAAAAGTAAATTCACAAGAAAAAGAAACATATGTTTCCAATGCTATCCAACCTCCATCTCTTTGGGGGCAGTTACAGGACTCACACTGACCAGTCCAAGCCTTTCCCTGGGTTTTTTAATAACTGGAGCAAAATGCGGGGCAAGGGGCTTTAATACCTAATGATTAAGCTGCAAGAAGTTCTAAAAGCTACTAGGTAGCATGTACTCCCCTCGTTTGCTCCTGGACATAGGAAGCTCACCTTCATGCCAAAACTCAGAGAAAAGGAAAGATAAAAGATATAGGACATCACACAAAACGTTCAAGACCCTGAATCAGTACCTATGAACCTCAGAACTGTCCTATTTCTACTTTCCCATAGCTGATATTTGGCCCCAATTCGGACTCTACAAACTCTCCCAGAATCTTTTCAGTATTTTCTTTTCCTGAAAGTTGTTATAAGCTGGGATTCATTATATGTAACCAAAATACTACACTTTACAAAACTCATTGAAACATTTGAATGTCCAGTGATAGCTTTTGGCCTGTGAAATGTACCCATGGTTTTTCACAGTTTGGTATTCCCACTACACACACACACACACACACACACACACACACGTGCCCGCGTGCTTCTAGGGCAAGAAATAATCTCTCTGAATAACAACTTAACCTACTTAATCTGCTCAGCTCAGCTAAGCTCAGTCGCTCAGTCATGTCCGACTCTTCACGACCCCATGAATTGCAGCAACCCAGGCCTCCATGTCCATCAGCATCTCCTGGAGTTCACTGAGACTCACGTTCATTGAGCCAGTGATGCCATCCAGCCATCTCATCCTCTGTCGTTCCCTTCTCCTCCTGCCCCCAATCCTTACCAGCATCAGAGTCTTTTCTAGTGAGTCAACTCTTTGCATGAGGGGGCCAAAGTACTGGAGTTTCAACTTAAGCATTATTCCTTCCAAAGAAATCCCAGGGCTGATTTCCTTTAGAATGGACTGGTTGGATCTCCCTGCAGTCCAAGGGACTCTCAAGAGTCTTCTCCAACATCACAGTTAAAAGCATCAATTCTTTGGCACTCAGCCTTCTTCACAGTCCAACTCTCACATCCATACATGACCACTGGAAAAACCATAGCCTTGACTAGATGGACCTTAGTCAGCAAAGTAATGCCTCTGCTTTTGAATATGCTATCTCAGTTGGTCATAACTTTTTTTCCAAAGACTAAGTGTCTTTTAATTTCATGGCTGCAGTCATCATCTGCAGTGATTTTCGAGCCCCCCAAAAATAAAGTCTGACACTGTTTCCACTGTTTCTCCATCTATTTCCCATGAAGTGATGGGACCGGATGCCATGATCTTTGCTTTCTGAATGTTGAGCTTTAAACCAACATTTTCGCTTTCCTCTTTCACTTTCATCAAGAGGCTCTTTAGTTCTTCTTCACTTTCTTCTATAAGGGTGGTGTCATCTGCAGGTTATTGATATTTCTCCCGACAATCTTGATTCCAGCTTGTGTTTCTTCTAGTCCAGCATTTCTCATGATGTACTCTGCATAGAAGTTAAATAAACAAGGTGACAGTACACAGCCTTGATATACTCCTTTTCCTATTTGGAACCAGTCTGTTGTTCCATGTCCAGTTCTAACTGTTGCTTCCTGACCTGCATACAGATATTTCAAAAGGCAGGTTAGATGGTCTGGTATTCCCATCTCTGAGAATTTTCCACTGTTTATTGTGATCCAGACAGTCAAAGGCTTTGGCATAGTCAATCAAGCAGAAATAGATGTTTTTCTGGAACTCTCTTGTTTTTTGCAAGATCCAGTGGATGTTGGCAATTTGATCTCTGGTTCCTCATCCTTTTCTAAAATCAGCTTGAGCATCAGGGAGTTCACGGTTTCACGGTTCAAGTATTGCTGAAGACTGGCTTGAAGAATTTTGAGCATTACTGTGCTAGCATGTGAGATGAGTGCAATTGTGCAGAAGTTTGAGCATTCTTTGGCATTGCATTTCTTTGGGATTGGAATGAAAACTGACCTTTTCCAGTCCTGTGGCCACTGCTGAGTTTTCCAAATTTGCTGGCATATCCAGTGCAGCACTTTCACAGCATCATCTTTCAGGATTTGAAACAGCTCAACTGGAATTCCATCACCTCCACTAGTTTTGTTGGTAGTGATGCTTTCTAAGGCCCACTTGACTTCACATTCCAAGATGTCTGGCTCTAGATTCGTGATCACATCATCATGATTATCTGGGTTGTGAAGATCTTTTTTGTACACATCTTCTGTGTATTCTTGCCACTTCTTCTTAATATCTTCTGCTTCTGTTAGATCCACACCATTTCTGTCCTTTATCGAGCCCATCTTTGCATGAAATGTTCCCTTGATATCTCTAATTTTCTTGAAGAGATCTCTATTCTTTCCCATTCTGTTGTTTTCCTCTATTTCTTTGCATTGATTGCTAAAGAAGGCTTTCTTATCTCTTCTTGCTATTCTTTGGAACTCTGCATTCAGATGCTTATATCTTGCCTTTTCTCCTTTGCATTTCATCTCTCTTCTTTTCACAGCTATTTGTAAGGCCTCCCCAGACAGCCATTTTGCTTTTTTGCATTTCTTTTGCATGGGATGGTCTTGATCCCTGTCTCCTGTACAATGTCACGAACCTCCATCCATAGTTCATCAGGCACTCTATCTATCAGATCTAGGCCCTTAAATCTATTTCTCACTTCCACTGTATAATCATAAGGGATTTGTTTTATGTCATACCTGAATGGTCTAGTGGTTTTCCCTACTTTCTTCAATTTGAGTCTGAATTTGTAATAAAGAGTTCATGAACTGAGCCACAGTCAGCTCCTGGTCTTGTTTTTGTTGACTGTATAGAGCTTTTTATAAATTTTGTTTCAGCCTGTTAATTCTGGGCCACTTGTGTCAAGATCATTTGCTATAAGATCTGAGAAAAATATACTTGATTTTCCCAATGTTGATTATTATACCTACTTTCTTAAAGGATTCCAAACATTTTCTAAAAATTAGTGTTACAGTAATGCGCTTACTGATGAGAGCATTCAATGATTCCAAATATCTTTGGTTTTTAATATTAGTTTTTGTTTCCCACCTTTGACATCACCCAGTCCTTTTCACACATACCCTGGAGAAAAATTCATCATTTCAGTGATTCCTGATAGCATAATATATCCTCCAGTGTCTGTAATTCAAATCTCACTTTGAAAACTTTCTCAGTTGCTTGTGATTTAGATTGATGGACCTAAATGACCATGGCTGCTATGGAAGCCCAGAAGAACTATAAATTTTGGCTCTTATTCCTATGCATGTGATTCTTTAAAGAGCTCAGTCCTATGGAACACAACTGTCCTCTCCATGTGGATGATAAAACCTCAAGAACCACATTTAAGGTGAGATGTCTTTACTGCGAAGGCAGGTATGTCACAGTATAACAAATGCAACTGCTTGCCACACTTAACACTTCATAAATTGTATAGTTAAGTGGTGACAAAGATAATAATTTTTGTTCTTTGAGTATCTCAACTCCAAGACTATTGGTAAGCCTAGAAATCTAATCTAAACTAAGCCAGATATCTAACCTGAAAGCAAGAATATCTGATTATGCTGAAATCATTAATTCCTAATAAATCTCTACCCTATTTTTGGATGAGGAATTCACCATCGCTCTGCCTACCTTGAACCTCATCTTCCTCACATGCGAGCAACACAAACTAATCTAGTTGCCTAGCTGATTGGCTGATAGGCACATGAACTCTTATTTGTACCCATAAACATGTTCTTCAGTATGTGTGTTTCTGTCTATAGATCCTTTCCAGGAGGCCCATGGACACCAATTCTGATGATGCTACACCTAGCACCATAACACATTCTAAATATCTATCTGGACTTTTCTTCACCCATATTTGACATCTGTCAATTCAATAAGAACTAAGTGTGATGTCATACCTAAGGGAAAGAACTACCCTGAAAAATTCCAAAGGTTTTTCTGCTCTTCATGCCAACATACATGGAAAAACCAGAGGAGAATACATTAGGGAACTAATTTGCTTTTGTATCAGTATCACCATCAAGGACTCTTTCAATTGGATGACCCCTTTTGATATCCTGCTTGAAAACAATCACCATAGTCAAAATATTCTCCAGTCGGTATGATATCTGAATACACAGGCTCACAAAGTAGATGATTAGGATTACAGGATATGGTCATTTTCTATTTGTGAAAGGCTCTCATAAATAATCCCAAATTAAAGTTTCCCTATAACATCATAATCCTATAGTTTCTGCCCAGTACTAGGCACATGAATAAAAACTACTGAAAATGATAATAACTATGGCAGTTATCATTTGAAATACTCAGCAAATATTTGTCATGCTAGAATCAATAATGAGGATATAATTTAGAAGTCTACTGGAATTTAGAGACCACCAAAAATGCCCAGTGAACAATCAGGTATAGTTAAATTTTATTTTGTTGACATAATAGAGGAAATAAGAAGTACAGGATATGACAGGAGCTTGTAATAGAAATGCATTGTGGGGAGGGAAAGTCAGGAGAAATTCCTTAAAGGAAATGATGCTTAAATTTAATTCTGAAAAGTTACACAATCATCAGAGGAGTTGGGGTATAGAGGAGAGATGAGAAAGAACCTGTGTTCCAAGCAGAGAGATCAGTATAGTAAAAAGGCTAGAAGGTGAAACAAAATCATAGACTTGGAGAACTTAAAGACATTCATTCTAGCTATACAGAAAAGCATCAGAAAGGAAAAACTGAATGGACAAGTAGGGGGCAAATAATGAAATTCATTCAGTAAAAGATACACCAAGAGAATTTGAATTTAGCCCAAGAGCAATGGGAAATCACCAAAGGGTTTTTGAATGATGATATAATAAGATTTATGATTTAGAAAGAATGGCATGGATACAATATGGAAAACTTCCCATGAAAGCACAGGACTCTGCTTATACTACCATAACAAATTCTACTGCTTTTTGAATCCACTGCCCATTATTGTAGCTGCATTTTTTGCAATGTGGTAAAGTAGAAAGTCTAAATGCCTTCGAAATACAAAACACATAATTGCATTAAACAGATACAAAACACAATATTAAATGCATAGTAAGTCAGAAGAAAAATCAACATTTCAAGGAAGTTTGAAAAAAATGAGTCACTCAAATATGAAGAATAAACTAAAATCCAGAGCTGTAAACAACAAGTTAGTACTGTGCATGCACTGCTGCTCTAACCAAGAGCCTTATGGATTACCTGCCTTGAGCTCTTGCCCCTCCCCTATGAAGCTAGGATTCTCAAATGGGGCACCTCTGTGCAAAATGGTAAGCTATAAAACTGCACCCATGAGAAGGAAATGAAAAGGTAGCTTATCTGTTACAATCTGATTCTGTGAGAGAGGAAAAGAAATCTCTGCTAAGAACTTGTAATCGTAGGCTTGACCTTAGTTTGTGAGGTCATAAACACCTTATGTTTGGTGTTTAAATTCCCATCAGTTGCTGAATCCAAATCTCCAAAGCTTGAAATTAATATAAAATTTTGCCTAATGGCTGATAAGTTTTTAAGACTCTCAGTAGAGTTAAATGCAAAAGTCATTCTTCAAGGATACAACCCAAGTCCAGGCAACAGAAGGTTACCTGTCAAAGATGAGTAATCCAAAATTAGAAGGCACAGAAAGAAACTATCCACTGAGAGCAAGAATCAGCAGTTCTTGTAAACAGCATGTAGGACCCCGAAGACTTTGGATAATAAAACGAGCTTAACATAAATTACTGTGTACTTAAATATTAGGCGTATAAAGAAAGGAATAGAAAACCTAGACAGAAGTAACAAAAACAATCAGAAAAAATGCAAGCAGATTTGGAAAAGAGGCAAATATAAGTTTTAGAAGTTAAAATTTTAATTGAGAGTAAAAACAGAAATAAATGAAGCCAAAAATATGATTAGTGAATTGTTTGACACTACTGAGGAAATTACAAAGAAAGTAATAACTATAAGCAAGAATAATGTTATTTTAGGGAATATAAAGTGAAGGTGGACCTAAAAGCATTTGATCACAATAACATGGAAAACATGATG